>PVKM010042449.1:0-12812 GCA_004027735.1 Carollia perspicillata | reverse complement strand
GAACCCCATGTAATTACTCTTTTCTTGTAGGACGCTGGTCAACTGACCAGCTGCTCCCCTAGTGAGTATAAAACTCCTTAATTCAGGTCGCATAGCTGGGAGAACGGGGACAGAAAGCATGGCTTCTTACCTCACCAGAGTCCTCTTGACTTCAGTGTGGCTCCTGCCAATTCTCTGACTCATCTAACCTCCTGCCCTACCCACAGCAAGGTCACTTCCACCAGTGGATAACACCCACCCCCTTTGGAAAATGCCCTTCTTTCACACTCTGGGGGCAACACCGCAGCGGCCCAAGAAGATGCTCATTGAGGAAGTACAGAAATGAGAACAAAACCTTTTTAAAAATGGTCACCCAGCATTAACAGATAAAATTAAACACAGTGGAAACAGAAAGATGTCCACGGCCATGAAATCTACAGCTTAAATGGCTGCAGCCCGAGAAGTACTGCAGTGAGGGGGAAGGGAGCTCCGGGAAGCGTTTTATCTGTAGGAGGCAGCACACTTCTCCGCCCAGAGACACTCCCCCATTACAGGCCTGTTCAACGTGGCAGGCACATCTAAAACATTCTGCTTGCACTCTCCATTCCAGGTTCCTGGGAGAAAGGAGCTCATTTCAAATTATCTGTAGTCTAGTCAATCCAGGTTACTTCCAAACACACTGTGGCACATACTCCAATGGCTTCTGTTAGCGCTCCCCATATTTTAAAAATCTGATTATACCCAACCTTCTCTCTGTAACCAGGCTGGTTTCATGATACCCAAAGGGCAGAGGTTAATATAATTAGGATAATCTTTGAAGTAGCATTAAACTCTATGTTCACAGAATTTTCTCTTATTCATGATGAACATACATTTCAGTGTGTGCCTATTGTCCCCATGTGATTATCGATAATATTCTGTTTTACAAAGTGTCCCTGTTTGGAACAATAGGCTATTTGGTCACCATGATCATATTTTGTAAAATTAGTCTGTAATTTATTTGAACGTATTATGTATTGGTTTTCCTGTGTTACACCTTCCTTCATCCCAACAAACATTTATTGTTTGATACACACAAAATATTGTTTTAGAAGTTGCAGTGCTAAAGTGGAAATATGGTTTCTAAGCCCAAAGGTTCACTGTTATAATGAAAAGATTGAGAATAAAAGAAAAATCAACACTGCTTGTAGGAATAAATATGGCAAAGAAATATTCCTTTCCCCTACTAAAAAAAAAAAAAAAAAAAAAACTCCCCTCACTTTTTTAAGAGACATTTAAGAGCATAATGGGGTTTTACATTTCTTACCACTTTTAACCCTACATTACCTAATTCTCAATGCTATGAAGTAGAATAACATGAATTATAAACAAATTTTCAATACTTGCTATGGGACAGTGAGGAAGCAAGTATCCTTGGCACTGAGGAGTATTAAAGAAGGATAAGACTTGGGCAGGCATTTCAAGCATAGACTGTAAAAATAACAATAATAACACTAATGGCAAAAATAGCTATAGCAGTTACAACTTATTAATGCCTACTGTTTTCCAGGAATGATGCCAGATGATGCTTTAGAGATATGATTTGTAATCACACCTAATTTAATCAAACCTAATTGAATCATAACTTCTATTAGCAAAATAGAGACAGAGTCATAGATAGAGAGCAGGCTGGCAGCTCTGGGGATGGGGTTGGCGGGTGGAGGTATTGAGCAAAAAAGAAAAATAATTCATGGACATGGACAGCTGTGGAGATTGCAGGGGGAGGCTTTGGGTGGAGGTAGAAAGGGGTGTAAGGAGGATAAATAGTAATGCAAAAAATGCAATAAAAACTATTAAGAAAAGTCTAATCTACATCACTGATGTTAGAGTCCAAACAGAACCTATGGCTAGGAAGGTTGGGAGATGTCTTGCTATAGAGAACTTTGAAAACCTACTAGTTGAGCTATCAACCTATAGGCAGCAGAAGCCCTCTCACATTTGGAATGGAAGTGGAAATATGATCAGATGGCAGTGGTACAAGGATGGTCAGAGGGAAAGGAAGGAGGAGACTCCTTAGGAGGTTATGGTAATATTGCAGATATAATATAAAGTAGGTGAGGTGCAATGGAAACTGGGGGACAGATTGAGATCAATTGCAGAAATAATATGAATAATAATAACACAAGATTTTTTTAACTTAATAAATTATGAGATTCTCTTGTTTGTCTTGATGAACTTTACTCAATTTCTGATTCTTAGGATAAACTGTTGGCTTGTGTGGAGGTATGAGTTGTTGTATTTGAAATACTTTGCATTTTTTCCTTTTCCTCCCTGATTCCTGCTTAGCACATCGTGTTTTAAATTACCTTTAACTCACCAGAAACTTTCAATAACTTTCAGGAGAAGAACAGCTACTCTCTTTAAATGACCTATTTCCTTTTTCAATTATATTGTTGTTTATATTATTACAGTTGTCCCCACTTTTTCCCCCTTTGCCTACCACTATCCAGCCTGCTTACTTCTTGTTTTTTTTTTTTTAATCACTTTAAAACCCTGTGCAGTATCATGTAAATGAAATTGGGTTTGAACATGAATTTGCTCACTGGAAAATTTAAAAAGTAAGATAAATGCAGAGAAAAGAGAATGTGGCTTCAGAGCAGTTGTGTGCATGGCAAAGTGATATCAATGATCATCATCAGTAGGACATTCTTTGTGGATTATTTTTATTGTTTTGGTGTTGGCCACTGCGCACCCATTCATATTCTTTCAACTGGTTCCTTGATTAGGATGTGACTGTGATCAAATCCGGAGATCAAACCCGTCACGTCAATCTCACTAGCAATATCTTCAAAGCGACACGAACTATGGCCCCAGCTGAAACAAGTTCAGGTTCAAGAATGATAAAATGTGAGCCATATAAATAATTTTAAGTCATTAGAATGTCATTTACCCTATTAATGCTAAAATAGAAAAAATATTTCTAGGACTCTGCCTTTAGTTTAAGTTAAATGTTGGACATTTCAAAATGTGTATTGTCTTAAAATTATCAGGTACGAATTTGAAGGTGATATCCAGATTCACACCAGTAATGCAGACACTCATAGTCTTTTTATTCAGAAAGGAAGTTACAGCTTAATGCAAAGTGTTCGTGAACAGTGTCTCCAGCTTCCTATATTAGCTGCAAACAAGATCCTAAGCACTAATAATTTATGATGAGCTCCTTTGAATTATGGGTTCATCTCAAACTAAAAATAGATTCCTAAATCATTTCATTTAAAAAGTAGATGCTTCCTACCACACTGCAGCAAAACGTATTATCTATCACTTCAAGGATCATTTAACATTTTCCACAAAAGTTCATATTAGTTGGACTATCTCTGTAATATTGTTCCCTAAGAAATGCCCACACAAGAAATTTTTCTATGCTCCCTTTTTTCAGTCATGGCTAATGCTTCTCTCTTAATATTATACTCTCTATTCTCCACCAAAGGTAACGAAATACTAAGCTTTTAGTAAAAAGAAAATGATTTTTTAAATCACTTTTAAACCCTGTGCAGTATCATGTAAATGAAATTGGGTTTCAAAAATGGATTTTCTCACTGGAACATTTTTTACTATTATTTCTGGAGGACTAAGAATTTTAGAGGAGTCTTTTTTCCCCCTTGTAAACATTTCTTTCTGTTTTCCCTTACAAATTAACAGCAATGGTTAAAAAGAATTTATTCAAATCTGTATAATACTTCATGCTTCACAATATATTTTCACAAACATTATCTCGCTTGATTCTTAAAAGAAACCTCTAATGGAAGCAGGGCATGTGTTACTGTTTTGCCTATGTAAGCATGAGCAAACTGAAGCTCAGAAAGATGAAGATTGTTTAAGACGCAGATGGTGAAACTAGGATTTGCACCCGAGATAAGTGTGCCTGATATTGTATTGCAAGGACGATGTTTGTGCCAATACGAAGGAATAACAGGAGACTTTTAAATAGGCTACAGGCTTCTCTGCCAACTGAATGTTATACAAAAAGAGGAAGGATCTTCTTACACTACTAATGACTGCGACATTTGTACAGGCAGCCCTGGTACTCAGCACAGATGGCGAGATCTGCACCTGGGCCAGGCATAGCATTTACCCGACAGCAGAGAACAGTGGAAGCAGGGTGGCAGAATTCAGAGCCAGATGAGGGGGGTTACTTATCCCACAGCAGGGTGCATGTTACAGTATTTGGTGAGATGGCAACCTCTTTCCCAGGTCAGCATGGTTTCCGGAAGTCTGAGTAATGTCATGTTCAAGTACTGACCTTAAGCCTAGCTCAGAACCACTGCTCCTCTTCAGCTTCCAGATCATTTGTTCATTCATTCATTTATTTATCAGAGGAGTTTGGGGCCGATGAGTGACAAAAATTTGTCTTAAGTTTATAGGGATAAATATGACAAAGAAATACTCCCCTCAGCTAACAACAACAACAACAACAAAAAAAAAATCCAAACCTTTGCCCACTTTTGTAAGAGTAATTCAAGAGCATAGACGAAGTTTTATATTTATTACCTCTAGCCCTAAGCCATATAATTCTCAACACATGTTCAGTACATATCTCTTATATAAATGAGTTAATTTTTTTTAGTATAGGTGTCTTCATTTTCTCAAAGTTAGTAATTTGCTGAGGTATGAAAAGCTGAAGTACTATAAAAATTTTAATGTTCTTTTTTTTCACCTCAAATTAACTTTGCTTAACCCAAACTTCATCTATAAAGAACTTTTGAGGTTGGAGTCCATCACTGACAATAATGGTACCTCCTGACAAAAATGTGTAGCCACAGTCTAGTTCTATTGAAAATTGACGGTAGTAACATCTACCTGCTTAATAAAAGTTGGTGTTCCCTTTTTCATAGTGAAGAGTCTCTTTCCAGGCTGCTGAGAACAAAGTGTTTCTTCTTCACCAGAGAGGACAGTGGCCCTTCAAAATGGAATAGTTTGTGTCCTTGAAACTCCTTGTAGAAGGCGGCTGCCCTCCAACTAGAACATACACATTAGACTATTAGATGAGCATAGAATAATTTTACATTGTGTTCAATTGTTGAAGTATTAAGATGTGTGTGTTAAAGAGCTACAGTTATCTAGTTTTGTATACATTTGGAAGCAATGTCAAAACTGGAGAAAATAGCCATGCTACTATTTCAGGGATCATTGAATGCAGTGTTAAGGGAATCTCAGATATAGTGGGAAAAATATATTTGACGTTGAGAATATGTATGAGCAGGCATGGGAAACAGGAATTGGAGAGAGTGGCAAAGTATATAAATAAAAATCTCTTAAAATTATGGAAGACCTAAAGAAGACAATGGTATCAAAAAATATGTATAAGTTGGCCCTGGCTGGTGTAGCCCAGCGGATTGAGCATGGGCTGTAACCCAAAGGGTCACCGGTTTGTTTTCAGTCAGGGGTCATGCCTGGGTTGCAGGCCAGGTCCCCAGTGGGGGATACATGAGAAGCGACCACACATTGATGTTTCTCTTCCTCTCTTTCCCCCACCCTTCTTCTCTCTCTAAAAATAAATAAATAAAATCTTTAAAAAATATGTATAAGTTGCTAAGTAAGAGCTTTGCCTTCCATAGAGCTTTACTTTTGGTAAAACATGATGTGAGCATAGCATAGACTTAATCGCTAGCTTGGGATTTTTTAATTTTTATTTTTATCAAAAGTGTTTAACTCAAGTCTTCAAGGACTTTTCTTTGCCTCCAAATGTATGTGTGTGTATGTGTGTGTAGCATATATATATTCTAATTTTAAATAAATAGCAAAATTAAGATTTTCTATATAATTTTTAAAAATCTAATCTTATTTAAACTCATCTGTACAGTGAAGATTATCTAATAATGGCCTATATGTTGATTAATAGTCTGCATATGAATTTAAAGTGTTTAAGTAGCTATATTAGTTATTTCTCGGTCCTATAAAAGAAACTTGTTTTATAGATTCCTTTCAAAGGCTACTATTGCTATTAATTTTTTTCTTGCCAGAAAAGCTTCAGGCCCACCTCTCTCTTGATGCTGTGATGTATTACAAAAAGTCTTTCATGATGTCACTTCAAAGCCCCAGTCATTTCCCTGAGACGGCAATCCTTGTTTATGGTCCTGAAGGGATTCTTCCTAAAAACTTTGCTTGTGATAGAACCATCATGTTTTTCAGGGTGACCCACAACAGTCAAAACTAGTTTGGTAAAAATACATTTTTAAAATCAGGGCCCCAAATTTTAGTAATAAATTGACACTTCTCAGATTTTTACTGAAGTTTAAAAATGGATATTTTTGATTTTGCTTTCCCTCTAGTTACAATCATTTCCTGAGGCCAAATACATGTGGACTTGTGTGCTAATGTCAGCTGAGCTATAGGAAGTTGCTGGTAATTCACTTCCTAAAACACTATACATTATTTTTCACTTCTGGAATATTGAGTGGGCCTAAATCCTTTCCATTCATTTTGCTGTTAGCTAGGGGCTGATACAGCATTATATCATGAAGCTTACAATAACGCAGTCAACACAAAGAGTGAAATCGATGTTGCTGAAGAAATAATACACATATTTATTACCTTGATTATGATGATTTTCATTTTTATGTTGCCTATTAGCCAATTACTGCCACATTCACTTCTAATTTCAATCTCATGATGATTTGTTCAATAACTGTTTTGTTGATACTCTTGTTATAATTACCTATGCTTTTTAGAAGAGCGTTTAATATAAAACAGATTCCCGATAAATATGTGTTTAGCTTACTAAATTTTTTAAATGAAACAGATATACTGTTTTATTCTTGTTGATTTAGTTGAAGATTCCAAATTTTTCTTACAAGCTCAAATCAGGATCCATCCTGTGGTGATGTGATCAAGGTATTCTGCTGAAAGCTGTGCTCATTTCCTTTAAGGCTGCAGGCAAAAACACCCACAAAAAGAGAGTTCAGCACCCAGCAGTCCAGAGGATTTCCCTTTGGACATTGTAGATGCCCTTCTGTCTCCTCTCTCTCCATTTCTCCTATGACTTCTATTCATTTAAAATTAGATTAAAGGGCACTGACCAAATAACACCCAGAGTATCAGTCTTTAAGGAGTGCCTAGGCATCAGCAGGGTAAATTAGAGACCAGGTGCCAGTTTACAGAGGTTTCCACCTGCAGTTGACTGGTAAAGTGCAAAGTGGCATTGCTTCTGCCAAGAGGAATGTGGAAAATCCTACCCGATGGTTGAATCCTATCTATTCTGTGGAATATTCTGAGGAACTTGCAATCAGCAATAATGGCTGAAACTTTTGAAACAATGGGATGCGTGGCACAAAGTTATCTTTAAGAGTGAACAATAGATACATTTTATCATCTAACCATTAAATCCTTTAAGGTAGTTCACAGAAACTTTTCTGGTTCTGAAGACTGACTCCCCCCCCCCCCAAAAAAAAAGAAAAGAAAAGAAAAACAATCACTGAAGAGAGAACCAGGACCATAGAAATAGGGACAATGATATATGGTGATCCTATAATACAGGTTAAACAAGATTCCTGAATATATCAGTTCTTACCTGGACCATATTTTCAGACTGTAATAGAGATGATACAAACAAAAAACATTTTATATGGATGTAAGAGAAGAGGTTTTAATTTTATCCATGTCAGGGACAATAGTCCTTGTCTAATTTTCACAAATTTGAAATTACTAGAAAGCTAATTACTGTGGTTCCCTTTATCGAAAAGGCTAAAAAAAAAAAAAGCTAATTTCTTCTTCGATTAGAATGTGTAAAGTGAAGTATTACTAGAGTCTTTGGGGTATTTTTGAAAAGATATAATATGGGAATTACAAATAGGTTAGCAAGGGTTTCACATTAATCTGTAAAACATTCTTCTGTTTTTCAGAACTTCTTTCAAGTCATTATTCAACAATCAAAAAATATATTTTGCTAGATGTGTACCGGTCATTGTCACGGGACTTGGAGTCTCAACAAGTAAAAGTACTTGACTTCAATAAATTTAAAATGTAACCTGTGAGTCAGATGAGTAAGCACACATAACTAAACAGAGTGTGAAGAGTGTCCAGTTGGGGTACACACAACGAGCAACAGGGCTCCACAGGAAGGGCTCCCAAAACAACTTAGGAGATCAGGATTGGCTGGGATAGTATTGGAATTAGGAATGCTTCCTGAGGGGCTGGATGCCTGAGGTGCGAGTTGTGAAGGGCAAATATAAGCAGCAGATGACAAGAGGGGGTGGATACAGAAAGGGTTCCAAACAGCAAAAGGAGCATGTACTAGGTTCCCATCACCTAGAGGGGAGGCAGACAGAAGAAGGGGTGGGATTCAACAGAGGTATGATGTCCCTAAAAATAGTTCAGTATAATTGAAGGTGGGATGTAGTAGGGAGACAAGTGGACACTGATGGGAAAGAAGCATTTGAGTTCCACCCATCAATACCAGTTGACATGCATTTTTGAACCTCACTTGCCTATCATAGAGACTCTGGCATCCAAAGAAACAATAGGCAGCACAACAGCAATCCAAGAGGCAAACTTTCAAAAGCAGCTAAAGTCCATAACTAGCTGATGTCAGGCTGTGCCAACAGCTGTGACTGGAGACAGGAAACAAATGAAACAGGGCAGAGAGTTAGAGGAATGAAAATGAGAAGTGCAGCAAGAAGTTGGCTGAGCTTTCTGATCAACAGTACCAGATAGTTCTCTGACTTATCATTCCTTTGGAAACTCATAAAGGCTCAGTGTTTCACCTGATAAAATTCACAGATGATATACATATTTGGCTACCAATGTGGAGCATGGCTGCCAACTACAAACAGGCAGCATTATAGGACCACAAAATGTTCTGGATAAGGCTGAGGGCAGGGAAAGGCAGAGCTATTTTAGACTCCTTGGCCTTCTCCTCTCTGACAAGAAATAGTGTTACTGCCATGAAGGGCTGTATAAAAAGGGAAGCATGGCTTAATTATATTCCTAAGTGAAATGTCACACAGTGGCTTGGTAAAGACATGGATGCTGAATTTGTGTAAAATGAAAATTTCTTGACAATACTAAAATACATATAATTTTACTTTGGCATGAAAAGTGTCAGTTTCCCAAAGCTAAGTAGATAAAGATTATATGTGATATCTAGGAAATAATTGGGCCCTGGTGGGACTGAGTAATGGACAAGTCAATCAATCTCCTTCCTAAAATAATTTTCTTGTCTCCAAGGTAACATCACGCAATCAGTTTTATTTTTTCTATAGCATGTTTAACATAGCAAAAATATAAACAGATTGTTCTAGCTTACAGATGAGAGAGTTAAGAAGCTTAAATTGCAATCTACTTATTTAGTCATGAAATCATTAATTGTTAGATTAAAAGGCTGAATTCAGAGGCCAATTCCACCTTCATGATCAAATCATACTGCTCAGCATGGGATGTGAGGTTCATCACAATCTGATTCTTGCATACTTCTCTATCTTCCCACCATCATCTTTTAACTTTTTGAATATTTGCTCCTTCAAATGTCCAGACTTTGCAAATGCTCGGTAACTCTCAGCACTGAAAAGCATTTCCCTTAATTATCTGCCTGAAAATTTTCTATTAGCCCTTTAAAAACTTCCTCAGTCTCAAAAATCAATAAAAAATTAATCCTCTGTTCTAACTGAAAACCATTTCTGTTTCCATCATTGATCTCATAGCACTGCATTTTTCCTTCTCTCCTTCAATATTTAGAATGCCTTTAAGACAAGGATTATTTTTAATGCATCTATACAATGATGCTTGTTCCAATACCTGGAGCATAGAAGATGCCAAAGACCTAGTTACTGAATGGAACTGAAAAAAACAATAGCTTTTTCAAAAGTAACTTGCCAGAGAAGAAATTCAAATGGCCAATAAATATATCAAAAAATTCTTAATCTCATTATTATTTGAACAACTAAAAGTTGAAGTAATATATATTATTTTCTTAAAGTTAAAAAAATATTATAATACACAGTCTCTCATTGATGGACTCAGTTTGGTACTTTTTTTAAATTACATTTTTTGGAGTGACATTGATTAATAAGGTTATATAAGTTTCAAGCATACAATTCCATGATAAAGTATCTGTATATTGCATTGTGTGCCCACCACTCAAAGTCAAACCATCTTCTGTGACCATATATTTGGTCCTCTTTACCTTTTACTATTTCCTCACCTCCTTCTCCCTGGTAACTATCATACTGTTGTCTGTGTCTATGAGATTGTTTGTTTATCTCATTTGCTCATTTGTTTTAGATCCCACATATGAAGGAAATCATGAACTTTTTCTGTCAGACTTATTTCACTTAACATGATATTCTTAAGGTCCATCCATGTTGTCACAAATGGCAGCATTTCATCTTTTCTTATGGCTCCCATTGCCTATATGTACCACATCTTCTTTATCTGACCATACTGCTTATCAAGTGCTTTACAATGTTATTTATAATAAAGAAAAGGAAACGTATGCAAAGGTCTGACATTAAGGGAATAATTTAGTCCCCTGAAATAATTGTGATATATGTCTACAATGGAATGTGGTGTTTTACAGTGTGTTTCATTACATGGAAATATGCTTATAATATAGTTACCTCAAAAGGGGGATATAAAATACATATGTACACACAGTATCATTTCAATTACCTAAAGACAACTGTCAACTGAAAGATTAGAAGGGAAATGTAGCCAAAACATAGCATTGGTGCCTCTACAAAATGAAGCTAAAAAATATTGTCTGCATCCATATAGCTGTGGTTCCTGATTTCCTATAATAATCTGATTATCAGGAGAAAAACTGATTCTCCTCTCCTCCCAATTATGCTTTCTAATATACGTTAAAAACATAAAACAAAACTCTTTTAATTAGACTAAACTCTGGAAAGGGCATGCTGAGTATCAATAAATCTAAAAAACACAGAAAATATTTTCAAATCATTTTTAATTACTCTCCAATGATCAGAAAACTAGAATTGGTTGCTAAAAGGTAGAACACTTCCCAGAGAAGAAAACAATGTGAATCATCAAATATTTCTTTAAAATGTGGAACCACGTGGTGGGACAAACCCTCTCCCATATTTCTATTTAACTGCTAGGGAAATACTACAGAGAAGATATTACTATCCACAGACTGTTGGCTTGTTGAAATCGCTCTGTTGTGTAATAAAGTCATATTTTGATCCCAGGACTTACTGCTAATAAATTCTTGTTCATTCTATTGCAATTAAATAACACTCTAAGCAAAATAAGAGTCCAAAGCTTGCTTTATGAAGAGATAAAATTTATTTGTAGTCGGCCATACAATTAACTTACGTAAAGCTTTTAATTAAGTAGATTGCCCCCGAATCATAATTATGCACAAAATTTTCAACAAGGGAAACCTTACCAGGCAAGGAATGCTTTCAAAGTAGTGAAGGGGCTTTCAGTTTGTTGTCCTGAGCCTGGCTCTGGGTCAGAAGCAACTACAGGGCCTCAGAAAGAACTTGATGAATTGAATGATTAGATATTTCAGCAGGAACTTAAATCTTTTTGTTCCTGTTGAAATATACCTGAAAAAACAATTTACCTGAACTTCAAATTAGGACAAACTAAATAATAAGATTTTAATGTGTTTCCTCACACACATTTTTGTAAGCACGTTTCTTAACCCCGAGTATGGGTTTCACTATGCAGAGGCATGTCTCCTTAAGATTTTAGTGCAGCTATTAGAGTCCCTAGATCTATGAAAAAATCACAGCATCCTATTTTAGCCGCAAGGATTAAGGACTATTGACTTTTCTCTCTTGTAGAAACACTTGTTAATTGATTTTCATGGCCATTACTACAAATATTTCCTTGTCAGGGGGCACTTGGAAGTGACCAAGATTTTAAAGAAACAATTCTAGATCAATAGGAGCCCCTTTGAGTCAGCCTTGGGTTCTGTGCTGCTTCTGATGAAAATTACTAAAACTAAAACATAGCCAAAGATAAGATTTGGTGGCCAAATCATCTTCAGAATCATCAGTTTCCTCATCTTCCTAAGAAAGGAATGCTTTGAGGAATATTTGTAAATGGGGAAGGGGAAAAACGCACCTTGAGCTCCCATTATGAATCTGAACCAGCCCACTGTATATTCATTATTTCATTTGCTGTCACAAAACTTCTGTGAGGTAGGTAGGTAGCCCTCTTCTCAGACTGCAGATGAGGAAACTAAACCTCTAAATGTTAAGAAAAAATTCACTCAAGGACTCACAGCAAATAAAAAGTTGAACAGGGTTTCTGAGCTGTTTCTTTGCTCTCAGATATGTTCTCTGCCTTCTCTCTGCTCTGCTGTCTGTCGGAGGGAACTGTAGTTCCTAGATTCATTTGTTGAAGCTTCCAGATAGATATATGCTGCCAAAGGGTGGGAGAATCAGGTCCTGGTAGAGACTGGGAGGCCACCGAAAAGAAGAAGAAGAATCTATCCTCTCTTGCTTTGCTTGAGCTAAACTTCCCAGAGCAGCAAAGGCTCCTTTTGGGCTTCAGGTGTATTGGGTATAGTCATTTCTAGCTCCCATTAGAAGGCCTTATTTTGGGACTCTGACAATCCATCTCCTCTCAGCACCTTTAGGGTTAGGGGCTGTCATTGCTTCTTGTTCTTGCTAATTTCTAAATTGCCCACCACAGTCACTTTTCCATCAGCTTCTTAGCCCTTTCATCAACCATGCAAACAGTTTCTGTATTAAAACTCTCTAGCATTAAAAAAGAGAGAGGAGAGAGGAGAAAAGGAGAGAGGGAGGGAGGGAGGGAGGGAGGGAGGGAGGGAGGAAGGAAGGAAGGAAGGAAGGAAGGAAGGAAGGAAGGAAGGAAGGAAGGAA
>PVKM010042448.1:0-12769 GCA_004027735.1 Carollia perspicillata | reverse complement strand
AAAAAAAATAGAACTCAAACTTTTCCACAGCAGCTTCTGAGAAAAATATTCTTCTCAATGGGTTCTAAAGTCATTGTTGACAGCAACTGAGGGGATTTTAGGCTAGAGAGGAGAAGAACATGCCAGAAGAGGCTTTGGGATTGCAGGAATGATGAAATCCCTAGGGCAGGTCTGTCAGGTTGCCAGTTTTGCCTATTTAATTTTTTTTAACGTATGAAGAAACAGGCTCAAAGACATATTGTTTTCTTTTTAAAATTTATTGTTGTTCAGGTACAGTTGTCTGTATTTCCTCCCCACAACTCCCCACTCACCCCAGTCATCCTCACTTCCCTCATTTGATTCCATGCCCCTTTGATTTTGCCCATGTGTCCTTTATAGTTGTTTCTGAAAACCCTTCCCCACTTTCCCTCCATTATCCCCTCCCACCTTCCCTTTGGTTACTGTCAGATTGTTCTTAATTTCAATGTCTGGTTATGTTTTGCTTGCTTGTTTGTTTTGTTGATTAGGTTCCACTTAAAGTTGAGATCACATGGCATTTGTTTTTCACCACCTGGCCTATTTCACTTAGCATACTGCTGTCCAGTTCCATCCATGCTGTCTCAAAGAGTAGGATTCCTTCTTTCTTTCTGCTGTGTAGTATCCCATTGTGTAAATGTGCCATAGTTTTTTGATCCACTCATTTATTGATGGGCAGTTAGGTTGCTTCCAGCACTTGGCTATTGTAAATTGTGTTGCTACAAACATAGGAGTGCTAGGTTCTTTTGGATTGGTGTTTCAGTGTTCTTAGGATACGATCCTAGCAGTGACATTGCTGGGCCAAAAAGCATTTCCATTATTAGTTTTCTGAGGAAATTCCATACTGTTTTTCACAGTGGCTGCACCAGTCTGCATTCCCACTAACAGTGCAGTGGGGTTCCCTTTTCTCCACATCTTCTCCAAGACTTATTTTTTGATTTGTTCATGATGGCCATTCTCACCGGTGTGAAGCGGTGGTTGGCCATTCTCACCGGTATGTCACTGTGGTTTTAATTTGCATCTATCTGATGGCTAGTGGTGCTGAGCATCTTTTCATATGTCTCTGGGCCCTCTGTATGTCTTCCTTGAAGAAGTGGCTGCTCAAGTCTTTTGCCCATTTTTTAAAAGATTTTATTTATTTATTTTTATAGAGAGGGGACAGGAGGGAGAAAGAGACGAAGAGAAACATCAATGTGTTTGCCTTTTAAAAATCCCCCACTGGGGACTTGGCCTGCAACTCAGGCATGTGCCCTGACTGGGAATCGAACTGGTGACTCTTTGTCTTGCAGTCTGGCACTCAGTCCACTGAGCCACACCAGCCAAGCCTGGCCATTTTTTAATAGGGTTGTTTGTCTTCTTGGAGTGGAGTCATGTAGTTATTTATATATTTTGAAGATCAAACCCTTGTCCAAGGTATCATTGGCAAAAATGTTTTTCCATATGGTTGGTTCTCATTTCATTTTAATGTTGTTTTCTTTAACTGTGCAGAAGGTTTTTATTTTTATGAGATTCCATTTGTTTATCCTTTCCTTTACATCCCTTGCTCTAGGGGATATATTGGTGAAAATTTGCTGCATGGAATATCTGAGATTTTCCTGCCTATGTTTTCCTCTAGGACTTTTATGGTGTCATGACTTATATTTAAGTCTTTTACTCACCTTGAATTTACTTTTGTGTCTGGTGTAAGTTGGTGATTCATTTTCTTTTTCTTTTTCTTTCTTTCTTTCTTTTTTTTTTTTTTTGCATGTAGCTGTCCAGGTCTCCCACACCATTTGTTGAAGAGGCTATTTTATGCTTCTGCCCCTTTTGTCAAATATTAACTGACTATAGAGACTTGGGTTTATTTCTGGGCTTTGTATTCTGTTCCCTTGGACTATGTATCTGTTCTTATTTCAGTACAAGGCTGTTTTGATTACAGTGGCCTAGTAATACAGTTTGATATTAGGTATTGTGATCACTCCTGCTTTGTTCTTCTTTCTCAAAATTACAACAGCTATTCGGGGTTCTTTATCATTCCGTATAAATTTCTGAAATGTTTGTTGTATGTCTGTGAAATATGTTATGAGTACTTTAATAGGAATTGCATTGAATCTATTAATCGCTTTAGGTCGTATGGCCATTTTGATGATGTTAATTCTTCCAATCCATGAGCATGGTACACGATTCCATTTGTTTGTGTCTTTCTTAATTTCTCTCTTCAGCGTTGTATAGTTTTCTAAGTTCAGGTCTTGTACCGCCTTGGTTAGGTTTATTCCTACGTACTTTATTTTTCTTGTTGTTATACCAAATGGGATTTTTTCCCTGATTTCTGTTCCTGATATTTCATTGTTGGTGTACAAAAATGCCTTTGATTTCTAAGTATTGAATTTGTATCTGGCTGTTTTGCCAAATTCATTTATTAGGTTGAGTAGTTTTTGGTGGAATCTATCAGATTTTCTATGTACACTATCATATCATCTGTGAACAATGACAGTTTTGCTTCCTCCTTTCCAATTTGGATGGCTTTTATTTCTTTTACTTGTCTGACCGCTGTAGCTAGTACTCCCAATACTATGTAGAATAGGAGTGGTGAAAGTGGACATCCTTGTCTTGTTACTGATCTCAGTGGGAAAGCTTGAAGTTTTTGCCCGTGGTGTATGATGTTGACTGTAGGTCTCTCATATATGGCCTTTATTATGTTAAGGAATGCTCCTCTATTCCCACTTTACTGAATCTTTTTTTATCATAAATGGGTGCTGTACTGTAGCAAATGCTTTTTCTGCATCTATTGATATGATCGTGTGATTTTTGTCTTTGCTTTTGTTTATGTGGTGTATTACATTTATTGATTTGAGAATATTGTACCATTCTTGCATCCCTGGGATGTATCCCACTTGATCATGGTGTATGATCTTTTTAACGTATTGCTGGATGCAGTTTGCCAATATTTTCTTGAGGATTTTAGCATCTATGTTCATCAATGACATTAACCACTAGTTTTTTGTTTGTTTGTTGTATCTTTATCTTGTTTTGGGATTATGATGGTGCTGGCTTTATAAAAATTGTTTTGGAGTCTTTTGACTTCTTGGATTTTTTGGAATAGTCTGTGAAGGATAGGGGTTAGTTCTTCCTTAAATACTTTGTAAAATTTTCCTGTGAAACTGTTTTGTCCAGGACTTTTTTGTGCTGGGAGTTTTTTTATTACTGCTTCAATTTTTTCAACTGTTATTGGTCTGTTCAGGCTTTCTACTTCTTTTTCATTCAGTTTTGGAAGATTATATTTTTCTCAAAATTTGTCAATTTCACTTAGATTTTCAAATTTCTTGGCATATGGTTCTTCATAGTAATTTCTTACAATCCTTTGTATTTCTGTTTTATCACTTGTAGTCTCTCCTCTTTCATTCCTGATTGTGTTTATGTGGGTCTGCTCTCTTTTTTTTCTTGATGAGCCTGCTTAAAGGCTTGTCGATTTTATTTATCTTTTCAAAGAACCAGCTCCTGGAATCATTGATCCTTAGAATTGTGCTTTTAGTCTCTGTGTCACTTAATTCTTCTCTGATCTTGGTTATTTCCTTTTTTCTACTTGCTCTGGGCTGTATTTGTTGTTCCTATAGTTCTTGTAGGTTTAGAGTTAGGTAGTTCATTTGAAATGATTCTATCCTTTTTTAGGTAGGCCTATATTGCTATGAACTTCCCTCTCTGGACTGCCTTCACTGTTTCCCATAAGTTTTAGATTGCTTTGAGTTAATTTCATTTGTTTCCAGAAACTTTGTTTTCTTCTTTGATCTCATCCTTAACCCATTGATTATTTCATAGCATGCTATTCAATGTCCATGAGTTTGAGTGTTTTGGGTTTTTTCCTTGAGATTGGTTTCTAATTTCAGTCCCTTGTGGTCAGAGAATATGCTTGATATGATTTCAATTGTCTTTAATTTGTTGAAGCTTGTTTGGTGTCCTATCATGGTGTCTATCTTTGAAAATGTCCCAAGTGTATTTGAGAAGAATATGTATTTTGCTGTTTTGGGATGCAAGGCTCCATATACATCAGTTAAGTCCATTTGATGTAGGACATTGTTCAATGTCTTAATAACTTTGTTGATATTTTGTTTGGAAGACCTATGTATTTTTGACAGTGGGGTGTTAACATACCTTACTACTACTGTTTTGGTGTCAATATCTTTCTTGAAGTCCTCCAATATTTTCTCTTTGGGTGCTCCTATGTTGGGTGCATATATACTTACACTGTTTATGTCTTTTTGATGGATTCTTTCTTTGGGTATTAGGGAGTGACCTTCTGGGTTTATTTATATGGCCTTTGCTTTGCAGTCTGTTTTGTCCAATATGAGTATTGCTACCCCAGCTTTTTTTCCCTGTGCATTTGCTTGGAATATTTTTTTCAACCCTTCACTTTCAGTCTGTGTGGGTCTTTTGTTCTGAAGTAGGTCTCTTGTAGGCAGTATATGCATGGGTCCTGATTTCTTATCCATTTAGCTATTCTATGGCTTTGATTGGAGTACTTAATCCATTTATGATTAAGGTTATTATTGATAGGTACTTATTCATTGCCATTTTACTTCTTTCATAACTTTCTTCCTCTCTCTCTCTCACTATTTTTCTTCCTGTTCATAAAGCAGACCCTTCAGCATCTCTTGCAGTGCTGATTTGGAGGCATTGTGTTCTCTGAGGCGTCTTTTGTCTGGGAAGCTCCTTATTTGTCCTTGCATTTTAATTGAGAGCCTTGCTGGATGAAGTAGTCTTGGTTACAGGTCTTGGTTTTTAATTACTTGGAATATTTCTTGCCATTCTCTTCTGGTTTGGAGCATGTCCATGGAGAAGTCTGCTGCTAGTCTTATTGGGGTTCCTTTGTATGTTGCTTCCTGTTTTTCCCTTGTTTCCTTTAAGATTCTCTCTTTGTCTTGGAATTTTGCCATTTTAATTATGATGTGTCTTGAAGTGGCCTCTTTGGGTTCCTCTTATTTGGAAGTCTCTGTGCTTCCTGGATTTTTGTGACTTTTTCTCTCATCAAATTAGGGATGATTTCCATCATTATGTTTTCAAACAGGTTTTCTATCCCTTGCACTTCTTCTTCTCCTTCTGGTATGCCTATTATATGGATATTATTATGTTTCATGTTTTTCTACATATCCTTTAACACCTCTTCATTTTCTCTGACTGTTTTTTCACTTTTTTGCTCTATGTGTTTTTTTCCTACCTTGTCCTCCAGCTCATTGATTCTATTCTCTGCTTCATCTAGCCTGCTTTTGATTCCTTCTACTGTGTTCTTCAATTCCAAAATTCTTCATTTCCTCTTTATTCTTGTTGATAGTTTCTATTTCCTTTTTCATGTTGATATAGTTTGTAGGGAGTTTATCATAGTTTCCCTATAGTTTTAGGTAATTCTCAGTGACTTCACTGAGCTACCTGATAACAACTGTTTTGAACTCAATATCTGATAGTTGATGTGACTCTATTTCATTTAGCATTCTTTCTGAGTCTTCCTTCTCTCCTTTTATTTGGGAATTGTTTGTTTGTCTACTCATTGTTTGTGAGACTCTTCTTATTAGCCTCTGCTTCTTAAATTGATCTGTTCTGGCTCAATTTAAGTTTGTGGTGTGATCTTCTTTGGTAGGAGACCTATGAGATTCAGTGTTGCAGTCTCCTTGATGTACTGAACTTGCTGCTCTTGAGTGCTTATTTAAGTTGGCTCTGTGTTTGTCTTTGGGTTTTGATTGTTGTTGGGTCTTTCTTTGGTCTGTCCTTCCCTCAAGCTGGTTAGCTGATGGTCACTCCGCATACCATGTCTTGTATGCTGTGTGCAAGTGTGGACAGGTCATGTCAAAGATGGTTCTTGTGTCCGTCTGAGGTTATGAAGCTTTTCTTTTGCTATTGTTCTGTTGTTTGTTCTGGATAATTTCTCCACCATTTAGTTGTAATATCAGGTTGATCCTGGGTGGAGGTTAGTGTGGCTTTCACTCACTCCTCCACCATCTTCATTTATTATCTGTTGGTGATTCCTTTGTTGGTAGGTTCTGTTTTCTAGGAGGTATATTGGTGTTCACAGCTCCCACCTACTCTTTTATGTGGTAATTTAGAGGGGGAAGGCAAAATGGATTAAGACAGTAGGAATGTATTGTATGTGATTTAAAGCACCAGCCTGTAGAGAACAGATATGAGATCCTTTGGATAAGTATAGTGTTGACCATGATATTTCACCTAACTAGACACTTTTAGAAAGGGTGGAAAAGAGATAAGACTCTTGTTAGAGGTGGGAAGGATTGTGAGTGAAATCCAGAAAGCAGAGAGCTTGTGGGAGGTCAGATTATGAGATATAGTGAGAGTAAAGGATAAAAAAGAGGTGTAGTGTGCATAAGACTCGAGTTAAGAACAACAGTAATAAAGTTATGGAAGACAGTGAAGTGAGCTAAGAACCAGGAGGGGTGTTGTATATTATTTACTATTGTATGGAACAATAATCACTTACATTAATGCTGGAACAACTATCATATGACAGAAACTATATAAGCTGAATAAGAAGAATGGGAAGTACATGACTTAGAGTAGTGTGCTATTGGAACACAAGTGAAGTGAAAGATGGAAAATAAAAATACACTATGAAATAGAGAACAAGGAAAAGCAGTCAAATAATGCCATTAAATGAACAAATAAAATGAAGATAACTACACAGAAAGAAGATAAATAAAAAAATACTAATAAAATAAAAGAAGTAAAAATAATGAAAAAATAATTATACAAATAAACAATAACATGCGAATTCTCTGGAACAGTAAAGCAAAATTTGTCTCAATTTCCCAGTTGTTGGGATTAGCCTTGTGATCCATCTTTGGGTCTGACTCTGGTCCTTTCACAGCTCCAGGTCTTATTCTCTCACTTGGAAAAAAAATAATAATAAAAAAGAAGCAAAAAGCCTCCTGCTGACTTTAAACTCATTGAGGAAGTTCCGCTGGTCTTCTTGGCTGCCAAAAGCTGAGGGGTGTTGGGCTACTCTTTTCTACCTTCCTATAGTTTTGAAAGGTTTGTGGCCAGGTCTGGGCTGTAATCTTCCCAGTTGCCCCTCCTCCAGCCCAGTTTCTCCTTTTGATGCTGGGCCCCCACTGCCCATGTGTGCCAAGCCAGTGGCTTCAATGCACCAGTTGTGCTCTCCTTGAAGTGTGCTAATTAGGGGCAATTCACAAACTGCCTTCTCTCTCTTTGCTGTCCTAGGGACTAGGCATTCTCAGTCTCTTCAGGGTAGTTCAGCTCCCCCACTGAGTTAAGTCTAGGGACTGCTAACTCCCTGAACCCTGCTGCTCTCTTATGCAGCAGGCACCTTCATTTTTCTCTTAGGGAGTCAGCCTGGCCTCTCGGGGGTGGGGACGCTGCGGTGACTGCTGCAGGGGCAGGGAGATGGAGGCAGACCTAGACGTGGCAGTTGTGGGGGTGGCCCCTGCAGAAGAGTTCCCTAAACAACCACTGAAAGCCCTTTTTTGAACAAAATCCTTCTGTTCAAGCTTGCTGCTCCTAACAAGAGCCCAGCCTCTTATACAGCCCAACTTCCACCCAGACTGGAGACTATCCAGTTCAGGGTCCATCACCGCCCAACTCTTCTCCCTTCTCCAGGGATCACCTGGCTCCCAGATTTCGTTGGTAATGACTCAGCTGGCATCCACAGTCTCAGTGGTTGAACACTGCCCATGTGTATCTCCCACTTTGTTTTTATTCCAACCAGCGACTTTAAGCATCTAGGTCCATCCTGGTGCTACTCTATTCTCCTTGTTTGGTAGGGGAGGGAGCTGTTGATTTGGCTCTCTTCCAAGGACCTTGTGGTGGGCACCGGCAGGTGCCAGGTAGGGGGCTGTAGCAGCCCTGGTCCCTGCACTGGTCCCAGGGACCTTACAGTCCCAAAGCAATCTCCTTACCATCTGTTTTTCAATGTCATATATATTTATATTTATATTTATATTTATATTTATATTTATATTTATATTTATATTTATATTTATATTTATATTTATATTTATATTTATTTTATAGTACTGTCATCCGAGGTTATAGTTCAGAGATGCTAGTAAACATCCTCCAGTGCTCAGCACAGCCCCACAACGAAGCATTATCCTGTCCAAAATATGCATAGTGCCAAGGTTGAGAAATACTGGTTTAACCCATTTAGGGTTGCCATATTTAGCAAATGAGATTATAGAACATATTGCCTGAATGTGTACTTACACTAAAATACATTTATTGTTTACCCACAATTCAAATTTAAATGAGCATCCTGTATTTTATCTGGCAATTTTAAACACATCCTCTACTATAGAGACATGGGTTGTTTCCAGTCTTTTGCTATTACAAACAGTTTATCAGTTAATGTTATTGTATATCTCATTTTGTTCATGTGTAAGTATATCTATAGGATAAATCTCTCAAAGACACATTATTAGATCAATGATCAAAATTTGTAATTTTGATACTTCCAAATGTTCTTTTATTGGGGCTACATCAATTTATACATTAACCAGCAATGTATGAGAGTGTTTTCCCACAGCTTGGCCAACAGAGTGTATCATCAAATTTCGGGATTTTTGCCATTTTGATTGTTGGGAAATGTGAACGGAAAACTTTCAAAATACTGTGAGCAAAGTCAGGTGGAAAATGCAAATAAGGACAACTGACCAGATTCAGCCTATGGCAAACCAATTTGTTGTGCCCACTGTATGCCTATCACTCCAAACTTCCCTATAGGTGCATGAAGTGAAAATTCCAGCTCAGAGAGATTAAGTAACCTGCCCAAAGTGAGTGGTGAAACAAGTTCTGATATTCCAGCCATGTTCGTAGAGCATAGGTGGTCTAGGATGGGCATAGTTAGCCCAACTTCTCCTCTCAAATCTTGCCTGAAACTCTCTCTTGTCATATTACAGATAACCCACTTAGCTAGGCCACTTATCTACTGTACATGGCATTAGCAGCAACTCTGGGTCAAGAGAGAATGTGGAGGGCCTTGTTGAAGCCTGGACAGTCAAATTTGACTCAACTAATTGGTTAAATGGATTCTTCTACATGTGCAGCATTGAACTTTCTGTTTCTATAAGGTATATTAATTTTAATTAAAGCTCTGAAGGCTTGGCCAAACATTTCAGTTTCTGAGCATGTTCCTTGATCATGGAGTTTATATCCCTTGAGACAAGGCCACTTCAAAGAACTGCTGTCTCCCAGGGATTCTGCCTCTGGTTCCCACCCTGAGTGCAGGGAAAATAGGCAGGAGAGAAACAGGAGAAAAAATACAGTAATTGAGAATCTACTATGTGCTGGGCATTGCACTTTGGGCTTCTCATGCATTGTTTAATTTAATAACACAAAATGGAAATTTAAATCTGTTAGAATTGTAAAACTGGATCAGAAAATGAAGATGCTTGTGAGTGTTATGTAGGTGCTAAGTGTGGGTTCAGGATCTTTCTGACTCTGAAGGTCATGATGGTAACATCTGCACTTTAGGGCCACCAAACATCTACATATGTCTTCTTATAATAACACTTTGTCCTTTAGGGAACCATTCCTCCCCACTCAATGCAATTCTAGTTGAGCTGACCTATCCCTGACACATCGCTGACCCTTTAGAGTAGTTTATCCCTCTGCCATAGTGATTGGATCACAAACGGATGTGTGACCTGAGCCTGCCTCTGAGGCTTAATTTTGGGACTTTGTATGTAACTGTTGGGAAAACTTCCTTGTTGAGTCTGGAATTGGCAGAGGCCTCTATATGGAGAATGAAGCCAGCACTGGAGAAGACAGAGCCAAGAGATGGAGGATGGGTAGGGTGAATCTATGAAATAAAATGCAGAGGATAGTGTCATATGAGTCTCATGACTCAGCCATGCTTGAGGGAAAGCACGCTTACACTTCAAAGTTATTTAAACTATTCGTCTTTCCTCCTCTCCCTGCTTCTTATTCTGCTACTCCTGCTCCCCCTCACTCACTTTCTCCCCTTTTCTCCATTTCCTGCTCCTCCTCCTTCTTGCTCTCCCTCTCTCTCCTTCTCCTTATTTTTGCATAAGCCATTTTGAGATTCTTAACACATTCCAGTTTCAACTCTTGCTCTAACTACTAAGAGGTGGAGCAAAACTAAAAAGAATCTTCCAGTCAGCTATCTCAGAACCACCTTCTTGGCTTACCTGCTCCCGACTTGGAGTTGTACCCTTGATATGGCCCAGCCCCTTGGTAGCTAATACTCCTAGCAGTCTTTGGGCACCCACTCCTCGTGCATGAGGCCAGGAGTCACCACATCCTGGAACTGTTGTAAGAAGTGTTCACTTTGGCATTGAGCACAGACCCAAGTTTAGGGAGGGGTCTAGCTGCTTGGAGACCTCAACAATGAGAGGAAATGTAACACCAACACAGGAGTATGTGAGTGCTCTGCACAAACACATACATCCCCTATATATCCATTTGAGTATATACCTCTAGGGAGTGGTCTGGGGGACATGCTCAGAAAAATTATGGTGATAGATTGTTCTGGGCGGTGTGACTTCTGCTTGCAGAATACCTCTCCAAATTATCTGAGTTCTCTAAAGTAAGCATGCATTATTTTTGCAAGTAAAAATTATATCTATCATTTTTTGTTTAAAATTAACTGTAGCCCTTCCTGGGTAGCTCAGCTGGTATGAGCATCATACAGATATGCCAAGGTGGTGTATTTGATGCCCAGTCAGGACACAAACAGAAATCAACCAATGAATGCATGAATAAATGGAACAACAAATAGATATTTCTGCCTCTCTTGCTCTTCCTCTCTCTCTAAAGTCAATAAAGATTTAAAAAGTAAAATAAAATAAATTACAAATGTAATACATGTGAACAATTGCAAAAAATCATAAAAAACTTCAAATAAAATATGATCAATACTCTCAAGAGTGAATGGGAGCACTCATTTTCTCAGTTATTCCAACAGGAGATATAATGAATTCTTATAATTTTTACCAATCTAACAGGAAAAACCTGGAATTCAATTTTTAAATTTAATTTGTAGTTTCCTGATTAGTGATACTGATATTCTTTTCATATGTTTATAGCTTGTTTTTCTTTGTGTGTGAAATTTCTGTTTATGTTCTTTGCCATTGTCTGTGCTGGGTTTTTGTCTTTTGCTTATTGTGTTAGGAACTCTTATTTATTTATTTTTATTTATTTTTAGAGGGGAAGGGAAGGAGAGAGGGAGAGAAATACCAATGTATGGTTGCTTCTCGTGCGTCTCCCTCTGGGAACTGGCCTGCAACCCTGGCATGTGCCCTGACTGGGAATCGAACCGCAATCGTTTGGCTCGCAGGCCTGCGCTAAATCCACTGAGCTACACCAGCCAGGGCTGTTAGAAACTCTTTATCTCTTTTCGATATTAGTGTATTCCCTGTAATGAATGCAGTATTGTTTCCCAGCAACGATATGAGTTTGGAATCCGTTTATGGTGTTCCTCCTTCCCTTCCCCATAGCACTTTACATCATATGTAATCAAAAGGGCTTCCTTTATGGTATCTCAGTCTTTGTAATACCAATAGCCTGGTAGCAGATCCCCCAAGTCTGGGTAAGAAGATGACAGAGGAAGTATCACACTGAGCATGCACAAGGCTAGTGAGATAACTGGATGAGGAGAAAGATTTCCTCCCCTTCTGGTACCTGATTAGGGGTAGGACCAGGGAAAGGCAGGCACATGCCCCATGGAGGTCAGAATGGCAGCAGGGGGAGGTGTTGTATTGAAGAAACCTGTCAGTCTAGCTGGGGGGAAAAGATGGGATTGGTTGGTGGGGCATGGGGGGGGGGCCTGGATCCTCCTGGAGCACACAGAAATTTCAGCTGAGAAAGCACATGGTATGCCCCACACAGGAAAACAAATATAAACCCAAGGAAAGGAAGGGTCAGGTCTTTTGATCCCCGCCCTGCCCCCCGCCCCACAAATATACTGGCAGGTGCATTTGTGGGATCTTCTGGCGCTGAAGCCACATGGCTGATGGTGTCACCAGCCACACACATGGGTTCCTAGGATAGAGCCTGAGGCCTGTGTGGATGATCACTCACTGGCCACCTGCATCTCTCAAGGGACAGTACTTCAAATGGGAGAAGGAACTCTGGATGCTGCCTTTGGTGTTGGTCTGACTGAGGGTGGCTGAGTTTTCCGGAGTGGGTGGGGTTTGAGACAAATATCTGCCATTTTTCCAGATTGCACAGCGTTTGAATAAAGACCTTGTTCCTTTATCACTAACCGTTGCCTCTGGAATTTGCCTATTGGTGGCAGTGGGAAGCTGAACCCCCATCTTGGTTTGTTAACATTTAGTTCTCCTCTCAAGGCTTTTCCTGCTCCAAGTTCAGATAATTTATTCCACATTTTTCCTCATGCTTTTACGGAGTGTTTATGCTCAGATTTTGATCTATCTGAAATTTATTCTTGTGCTTGCTATGAAGTAGAATGACAATTTTATTGTGTCAAGATTCCCATGTGTTGACTTCCAGCCAAGATGGAGGTGTAGGTGGAAATACTGTGCCTCCTTGCACAATCAATATTAAGGACAACAAAGATTTACAAACAATAACACAATCAGAACACAGAAAATTGAACCATGGAAGTCCAACAACCATTCAACCAGACTGGTAAGAGGGGCGGAGTCAGCAGTCAGTGGAGAGGGAACGCAACAGGAAAAGGCAGTGGCTGGCAGACTGGGGAGCACTGGGGAGCATAGGTGGTCTGGAGCTTGGAGACCCCAGATGGGGGGAGGAGATGAGCAGAGCATGCAGGGCG
>PVKM010042447.1:0-12818 GCA_004027735.1 Carollia perspicillata | reverse complement strand
CTGCCTGGGCCCAGGAGCTCCGGCGGCCCTCTCTGGCCAGCCAGGCACACTCCGCAAGTGCCCGGGGCCATGGAGATGGGGAGTCCAGGAGAATACTCTCATGGAGCCCGCAGGTGGGGCCAGCTGCCACCTGCACCCCTGCCAGTCTTCTCAGGAAACGGGGTCCCTCTCCTCTTTCCCTTCATACCATCACAGCCCCTCGTCACGCCTCATCAGCTGGGTTCACAGGCGTCTCTCTCTCCAGGGTGTTCTGTCCAAACCCGTGCAGAGCCGGCCCCTGACTGCTGGCCGTGCGTGGAGAAGCCCGGCTGGCCTCAGCACCCTCCATTTCTAGAACGTTCCTGAGCTTTGTCCCCATGGGCACAGTCTTCTTCGTGCTCCCAGTCTGCCCGTAAGTGCGGCCTCTGACTGGGTGATGGGCCTTACTTATTTTTCCATAGGAACTTGAAATTGTTTATGTTTTGATTCAAGTGTTATTTATTTTTTACCAGGCATAAACACAAAACTTCTGGGCCATCATAATTTGAACTGAAAAGCATTTTTCTTTCCAAGTCGGTGTTTCGCAAACTGAAACCTGTATTCTTAATAACTTTGTTTTTCCTTCAAAGAGATCTGTGATGGCACTCATTAGCACCGTTTGCCAACTATTTTCGGTTCTCCACCTCCCACCCTACCCCACCCATTACGGGGGCGTGACAGGATTGTACTTCTCGCTTCTTGTCCCCTGGCGACTAGGTGGGGCCGCCTCCCCAAATCTGCCAGGAATCTGTGAGCATTTAATTGCTGCACGAGACCCTCAGTGCCCTTCCTGGTCTGCGGTGGCCCAGGTGGGGGTGGCGAAGACAGCCTGGTTTAAAGTGAGGAGACTATGACATAAAAGGGCCCTGTCCCCAACCAGTGTGGCACAGACAGGAGTTAGTCCTTTGTTGTTTCAAGCCACCAAGACTTTGGTAGTGTGTGATACACACACACAGACACACACACACACACCCTAGCATATCCTGAGTGATAAAAACTCTGTAGGTTCTCCAAGTTTATTTGAAAACCCTCTAGTCTACACCTTTTTCTTGGTAGGAATTTATTATGTCAAGTACTAAGGTTTTCTTTTGAAGTAATTAAACTAAGACTGATTTAAATTTGGGAAAATTGTCATTTTTATGATTTTACCTGTTTCTTAGAAGTAATAAGTCCTTTAGATAAGATGACACCAGTAACACTAAATTTCTACGGCATCTTAAACGAATAGGCAGGAATCCGTTGACTGCAGAAACGAACCGTGAAGAGCAGGACTGCGCAGGGACAGCGGGGATGGAGCTGCCTTCCGGCCGAAGCCTGGAGCTCGGGGTGTGCGCCGGGGCCAGGTAACCAAAAAGTTAACGAGCCAGATTTCAGCCCTCAAGTGGGATCTAATGAAGGCACGGGTGGGCCTAAAAAGCGTGATCTCCTTTTACATTTATGAAGTTTGCTTACACACATCAGCTCCATTGGAGCGGCACGGAGGGCAGGCACGTTCTCAGACGGAGGTTCTCAGGCTCTTAAAGAACCACTTGATTCTCTCCGGGGAACATTCCTCCCCCTTCCGCCTTTGCATTACCGATGCTCAGGCTTGGACCAGGGCTCCGGTTCATTTCAGAGAAGGACAGTTAGAGCACAAAGTCCCTAATCAGGAAGGGGCTTTAGAGGCCGAGCAGTACTGGGGGTGCTTACGAACAAAGGCGTATTCATCTTTCAGAGCCAAGAGAGTGAAGACGGCCATGCGCTGGGCGTGGATGAATCTGAGCTCCGAGAGCTCCTTCTCCGGACCTGCAGCCACCTGGAGCTGCCCGGGTCTGCTGGGTTTCCTTACAAACAGTCGACAGGATTTAGGTGGTAACCACTTTAGAAACAGACGCTCGGTACCTCATGAATCTGCTTATTAGATGGTGCCCAGAAAATTGGCTCAGTATCAAGGCATATAAAGTTCCAAAAATGTATTTAAGTAGAGTACCATTAAATGAATTCTCAGCTCCAAAGGTCCCTCTTAAGTTTGGTATATGAAGTGTGCTAACGTTTTTATGCGTTCAGGAATAAGCTAAACAACAGCGAACGTGGCAGCATGCACGTCGCAGTGCGCATTTTTGTGCGTCGTTTGCGGGGTTCGCTGGCAGAATCGACGCCATTCTCTGTGTGGAGTCTGAGCAGGAAGACTGGCCCTGCAAAGGGAACGTGCTGCTCGGGTTTCCAGGGACTTCCTTTCCAGCATCCCGCAGTGTTTTCTAGACCAGCCCCTTTCCCACTCTCAACCCGGCTACTGTGCTGGAGCCCCATCAGCCACTCCCGGGCCCTAAATTACTTTCTCTGGATCTTCTGAAATAAAGTCCATGCAGACAGTTCTCCAGTCCCAAGTCTGGGATAATAATTGCACACAGCAGTCCCCAGAGACCGTATAGCCTATCATGGGACTAGAATACCGCCCAGCCCTCGTGGGCTGCACGGAAGCCTGGACCACCATGTGGTTCCTCTTTTGGGAGAGTGAAAACTATGTTTAGCAAAATCCCCCTTGGAACGGAAATGTCAGAAACAGACATTCTCAAAGCTGGAAAGTCCCCCTTGCAACAATACCGGTGTCTGGGCGACAGCTCACTACGATACAGACTAGCTGGCCACCAGTGAGAGTCGGAAATCTGTCTGGTAGCCAAGGTAATCTCCAGCTTAGCCCGATACCGTCCAGTGAGCTTTTAACTTTTCCATCTTTGAAATGTATCCAAGAGTGGGATCGTTTAGGTTGATGACAATCCCTTTGGGATGAGAAAGCTCAAGTGTCAGTGCTTGATGTCACCTGCCCGGGTCGCCATGGGAACTGCCTGTGAGCATGCTCGTGCACGCGTACCAGTGTGACACCGAGAACAAACATTCCTCTGCTTACGACTGTTGGACTGATTTTTCCACTTTATGATGGTGAGAATGTGATACCCATAAAATTATGAGCTAGTCAGCACTTTATTATAAAATGGGTTTTGTGTTCAATGATTTTGCCCAACTGCCGACCAATGGAAGTGTTCTGAGCTTACTAAGGTAGGCTAAGCTAAGCCATGATGTTCAGGAGGTTAGGGGTACAAAATGCATTTTTGACTTGTGATATTTTCCACTTACGATGCGTTTACGGAGGCAGACATAACCCTACTGTAGGTTGGGCGGTATCTGTACTTACCCTTTAGTAAGCTGTACATGAGCTATGAACAATGAACTCTACAGGAGTGTCATGAAAATAAGGAAACTACAATCAACCTTCATTGGTGTTTTAGGCGAACAGAGCATACCGACTATCACTAAGAAATACGGGCCTATTCAGTTCTGCAGTACCAGAGGCTCTTTGTTAGCTGGAGCTGTAACCTACAATTTTCCACAGCATACTCCATACAAAGAGAAGAGGTGGGGGAATGCAAGGGAGAGGAAGGGATCTTTAGAATTAGGGCCTTTAAAATCCTTTTAAAAAATGAAGACAAAACTGCTGCTACGGTGACTCCCACAGTCAGTACTGTACGGTAGTTGTACGAGCCAGGTAAGTGACAGGGGCTGTCTAGCCAACGTACTGGTTGACTGCTGATAAATAATGCTGCGTAACACTCGTCGACCTTACTGGCACGAAGTAATAAGCATTCCTTTAGCTCGCACGCTTGTGGGCTGGCTGCGAGAGCGCTGGTCTAGGTTTGGGGGAGCTTTGTCACAGTGGCTCGGCTCCACATGCCTCTGCCCCTCTGGGGCCAGCAGGGGGACCTGAGAATCTTCTCAAGATGACGGCTGAAGGGCAGAGGTCAAACCAAACACACAAGCACATTTCAAGACTACTGCGTCACATCTGATAACCTACCACTGGCCAAAGCGACTGACAGTGACCAAGCCCAAGGTCAAAGGGCAAGACATACACTCCATCCACGATGAGAACAAAGCCTGCTACAGCACCATGCTCGAGGTCCAGGGAGCCAGGAATACGTTGTCGCCCAATGGAAGTGAGGAGGATGTGAATATTTCAAACTATAACCTAATCTACCACAACCCAATGCCATCCAGACAACCAAAACCGTGTTGAATCTCTAAAGCCTCCTCAGGCAACAGAACCAGGGGGAGGTGTCCAGTGACTCCTCCTCCCGCGTCACGTAGCTACCTCGTGTTTCGCATGCCACCCATCCTTGGATCCTCTCCGGGTTTTCCACATAACTTCCCACGTGCTCAGCCTACTTGCCTTGTTTGCACTGGTTTTTCATTTGGGGCTTTTCCTTCTGGTGAATCACACTCACACCACTGGTGTGTGCAGGGAGCCTGGTGCTCCGATCAGCTGTGTCTCTCCCTGCTGGCTGTCTCTTCAAGACCATGGTGGGCCAGCCAGGAACTCTGGCAAGTGAAAGCAGCCAGACAGAGAGCTGGAGGTTATTCGCCCACGAGATGAGTAGTACCCATGGGAAATGTTCCTGGTATTGTTTACGGGACGACCAACTCAGAATAATCTACCTGGTTGAATGTTGGATCAAATCCACTGTACATATTTTCTTCTGTTAAAACTGAAAACAAATGAAGATCAGCTTTGAAAACTCCCTGAGCAGACAAAACTAATTTAATCATACAAACAATGCTTTATGTAGCTTATTTTGTAGGACCAACTTGACCTGTGCTATTTCTTGCTTACGCCTCTGGAAATTATAAGCAAAACTTGGGCTGTTCCTTAGGGCTGATGTGCCATCGCTACTGACCAATTTCCTATCGTTTCAGAAAATTCAATACTATACCCAATCAATGCGAAGAACGCACAGCCATTGACAAGAGCAGTGGTTGAGTCACCAAATTGAGTCCCTTTCTCTTGATGTAAGATGCTTTATACCAATATAGCCCTGAGCCTCATTTCCTGTTTCCAGTTTGCAACTGCCTTTCTGGTGTGTGCACCAGAAACTTTTACTAATTACTACTTGTGATTAGTTAGTGATTACTAATTATTAATTACTAAAGTGATTCATCAACTTCACTTCGGCTATTTCTGAACATTTGCCATGGCCCACCTCTTCCTTCCCTTTACTAGGGCCCCGGTGGATTGGTGATCCCAGCTGGTAGTGAACTTAGGGCATCTTCTGTAGTATGGAGCATCCTTGGGTCACTTTAAGCGAGGCTCTTCGGTTCCCCTACAGTAGACCAGGACCTCTGGTGCCAGCAGTGGGACAGGCTGAGGTGGGGGGGGTCCCTGAGGCTCTTGTGACAAGAGGGGAACACAGAGCTGCCAGCTTTCTGGGACTGCTTTGCATCCAAGCAAATTCTAATTCATCCCCGCCTTCCCTACAACCTGTGATGTGCACCTTAGCCCAAGGTAGAAACCGGAGAGGTCTTGAAGGATGAGGTGATTTTATATGGTGATAATCTCTTCCAAAGTGAGGATATACTGGGAAGACATTCTGTGAAAAGTGAGGGCACAGGGTCATCCACCTTGGGCCTCAGGGACCCTCAGGTTATATCCAAAGAGCAGGGACACCAGCCCAGGCAATGAAAGGACTCGGTGAAGGTTTGAAGCAACCATGTAAACGTAAGGTTTCAAGGTGAGCCTAACATGGACCTGGGCTTCAGTTACTGGAGTCACCAAAACAGAAGTAATTGATATCATTTCACAAAACGATAACAGAATCTCGCTTTGTTGCTGGTGCTGGCGCTTGCGTACAGTGGCCGGGCCGCTGGCCTGGTTGCTGAGCTCCCACAAGGCTCGTTCTGCCCACTGCCGTGCTCTGTGGGAACATTAGGGTCTCTGAAACAGAAAACTGTAGTTTGGCCTATAATTCAGCTATCAGTAAGTGTTCTGAGCTGAAATGGTAATTCCTTCTCTTTTTGAAGACAGTACTTTGCTTTCTGGCTTATGTTGTGCGATTAAAAAGGGCTGGAGATGGGTAGGTTCAGTTAGAAGACATGTGTTTAAAAAGCTCAATGTACCCTTTGAGAAGTAGGTGGTTCCAAGGGTGAGACTGAAACTTACGAGGTGAGCATGGGAAATCTCGCCGTGCGGAACAGCACGGAAGCATTCGGAAACTCCTAGGGGTGCGGCAGAGAGATTCGGGAACCAACAGGGCTGAGCCTCGCTGCCAAAGACAGCAGTGTGAGCATCCCTAAGTATGATAACAAAAACCACAGTGGATGGAAACCTATGCTGTATACTCAAATCCAGGAGTTCGTAATGAGGCTTCAAACCCACAATGCATGACGCACTGATCCCTTTGGGGAGGACGGGGGGAGCCAGCTCATTCTGAAAAGAAGAAATTATGCTTGTGTCCTGCTCTTTCTATTGGAACTGCATGTCAGAGTCACCGAGCGGCTGACGGGAGAAATTAGTCTTGATGTAAGTATCCAACGAGTAACGAAGGAAGAGATCCTGTTAAAATGAGCCCCTGCCATGTTGCACCATCTGATGAACTGATCAACGCAGACAATGATTATCGGTGGCAGCTAACCCCACAAGAAGGGACAGGCAGGCACTAAGTGTCTCTTCACAGAAATGTATGCAGTCGCTAAGGTGGGGTCTTGACGCAACTGTCCAACCGGAAGCCAATTATAGCACTGGAGCTAACTACCACTTTCTGGGAAGAGACACCTCATAGGATCCTCGGAGAGCTAAGCAACTTTAGATTGCAGAAAACTTTACAGTAATAAAGCCCCCAAAGAGTGTTCCTCACCCCGAAGTTGCAAGAAAAAAATAGTACAGGGATCTATAAAGACCAAAGAGGCTTATCAACCAATCACAATATAAAAAGCCATTTGTCCTAATTCAAACACACAAGGGGTGAACACCCTAAGACAGCAAGGGAAGCAGCAAATTGGAAACACTCTGACTTGGTATTCCATGTGAAGAAATTATGGTCATTGAAAAGAATGGTGATATTGAGATTATTTCTATATCTTATGTTTTATCTCCACAGCCATCCCAATGTGCTCTTACCACACTGGCCATCAGTCCTAACAGCTGGGTCAAATGTGTGATAATTTGTATTCATCTGAATATTCTTCGGTGTTTGTTTAGCAGGAGCCTGAGACGGAGCACATGCTGCCCCAGAGACAGTCACTGCCTGTGCGTTTCTGTTCTATAGGCACGATCAGAACAGTGCGAGATGCGAGGTGGGCTGCCGGGGACAAGACTCGGCATTGGTGGGGACGCCAGGGGTGGAGTCTATAGAAAACTAAGACTGGGCCCGAGTTGGGCGTTGCTGGCTCTGGGTGACGTGCATAAAGAGATTCACTAAATCTTTTTCTATTTTTGTGACTATGTTTGAAATTTTCCATCATAAAATTGTTTAAATGAATGAAGTGAAAACTCACTGGAATAACAAAAGCAGACACACCAAAACAAACACCAGACTCGGCTTCCGTAACAAAATGCCAACAGTGGCTGCTGGAATGCCAGAGTGAATTCCTGAGGGAGGCTGGGGTCTGACTTCAAACAGGGATTATCCGTCAGCCTTGAGTGGGAAGGTGCTGGAAGCCACTGCACTGGAAGCTCATGATCTCTGACAAGCACCACCACGCGGGCCCTGACCACCCTTTCTATGGAAGTGACCTCCACAGTGCTCAGGAACTGAAAGCAGGTCAGTGGGTCCACGGCAGTGGCCTTGAACTAGACACTCATAGGATGTGCCACAGCAGCTGCTCTGGGAACCACCCTCTGGCCTCTTAGCAGTTCCTGAGAACCCCAGACACACCCGGTTGACGTGTGTTTTATCTCACAAGCCAGCAGCACACAACTGTTTTTTGCATGTTCTTAAAACCTTTGATTTGGTTCTTACACATGCTTAGCTCTGGGATGACGTGTGGAGTGTCTTTAGGATACTCCTGAGTGAATAGAGGAAATATTCACTTGACTCATAAAATTGAGTACAAATGCTCACGCAGGGGACCCGACTATAAAGACTGATAGCTAATGGGATGAGAGAGAACCCGGGAAGCAGTGGAATATCTTTTCCCCAAAGGCACGGACACAGCTCAACCATGCCCGGAGAACAAGGATCCGCTAGTCTTAGTGGTTAAAGCAGACCATGCTTTATCCGTACCATATACTTTACGATCCGTAAACCTCAAGGTCCATCATAATCTATTCCAACAGGGACAAGAGTGGCCACAGCTTGCAGCTGAATGTAGGAGTACAGAAGATGGCGGGAATCCAAACGTAGCTGACCACGTTCTGGGGGGCTGGAGAGGCACCACTGAAACCAACAAAACCTTGATGCCTATGAGAATGCTTCTATCAAAACAAACGGAACGCTATGAGGAAAACAATATTAGCGCCCTAATATTCTTAACAGTGTATATCAAAGACTCACAGTTTCCCAAAGTTCTTCTCTAACGCACCTTCTGTAATAACCCTTCCACTAGTCTGCATTCACTTCAGTCTTTGCAGCTGCGCATGGCCGCCTATTTTTATATGCTATTCTCTCATTATTCAGGGCTTGCTCCAAATATACTGGGATGTGTGTGTCTTCAACTCAAATCAAATCTTCCAAAGGACAAATAATGAGCTTTTAATCCTCCCAGTTTCTCTGGGAGCAATGATACAGAGGCACCTAAAAGCCTTGGCCGGGGGAAGGAAAGAAGGAAGGAAGGGAGGAAGGGAGAAACACAGTGCGGGAGGGAGGGAGGAAGGAAGCAGGGGGCGGGGAGGCAGGGCAGGAGCCGCACAGTGAGTCCGAAGGCTGAAATACCACATTCTTGTTCAAGTTCTGGTTCAAATGCACCGCACTTCTGAGACTAAATTTAAAGACAAATCTTTCGACTAACTGAATGTCAAGAAAAGAGTTATAGATTGTTCGATAACAGTGAATGAATGATTAAATACAATGGGGCCTACAGTCAGTAAAGTATAATAATTCAAGTAACTTGGTGCCACCATTTAAATATGGACTAAATGACCAATGAACCTCAACTATAATGCTATTACAACTTTACCAACGAAAAATAACTTAGTCCAATGTTCGATAACATGCGCATAAGTGACCGACTCACCCACCATAACCACCCTTGTTCCTAGTGATAAATAAAATTACCTCTGAGTAATTGGGCGAGAGATATTTCCCATTGCATTTGGCAATGTTCCTCAGAATTTTCAGCGCTTTCTCGCCTTTCTTCCGAGTAGTCAGCCAGCGGGGAGATTCGGGAACCACCCTGGCAAGATGCAAGCATTTCTGAGTCACGAGTAGGAATTTCAAAACCTAAACTGTTATGGCTCGAGTGTCTCTAGCAAAATGGATCTCACAGTTAAGATAAAAATGTAGGACAATCTTTGAGTTTAGAATGGGCTCTCAGAACTACAGATCATCTTTGCAAGTTGATTATGGAAGGAAAAAAAAAAACCACTCACTTGGTAATTGGATCATTGCTCATAATAAAAATAATTAAATATCACGCTGGTCTTGCTTCGGGCTACCCTAGAATATAGTGTCCTCGATCACACACGTGCGAAGAACTGGGACTCAGTGAGCATTCGGGAAAAAGTTAGGAACCCAAATGATATAAACTGATTTGACCACACACTTGGAACAGACTGACAGCTGTCAGAGGGAGGGGGAAGGGGAGGAGACTGGATGAAAGAGGGTGAAGAGGTCGGGCAAAGAGCAGAGATGCAAAACCCACGGACGCAGACGACAGTGTGGTGAGGGCCTGGGCGGGGGGCGGGCTGGGTGGAGGTGGGCAAAGCGGGGGACACCCGTACTAGTGTCAACAATAAAAACAAAGTTAAAAAATTAAATCAGAGGAATGATTAAAATACGGTCATGCCATTAAGAGTCACATGCATATACCTGTAGCTTTCCGATTACTTTTCTCATAGCCTTAACATTGTCTTATTCCTCAGAGAATTTCCGAGCAATATTAATTTGCTTAATGAAGCAAATCACACAGAGAAGCAAATCAATTTCACTGCATTTATTTTGTGCTGAAATGCTGGCAGCTATGGTTTTTTGCCTTGTAGTTTTCATAAAGATATTATGAAATAAAACATAATTAACACTCTATTTAGGGTTTTGTGTTTTGGCATTTTATTCATTTTAATGGCCATTAGTCTAATAATCAATGAATAACCTCTATCAGTTTCTCAAGTTCTCTAGAAATTCCCAAAGCCCACGGACATTCCGGAGAAGTTGAGAAAGCTCCATAACTGCTCCCTTGTTCGTGTTGGTTTGGAAGCACAGATGCTACACTTCCGTGGAATGAGAACAAATTCAACAATGATGACAACCGCATTACCAGTAATAAAGGAGGAAGAGAAAGTTGGGCAGCGTTATGGCCAGCTGGATCCCCCGCCAATTGGGGATAAAGTAGGCGATTCCAGGGAGAATTATGATCCCAAGGGTGAAAAACATCTGAATCACGATTCCCACAATCCTCCTTTGCTTTGAGCCGACGATTTCCGTCACTGAAGGAAAACAAACACAGAAGTCAGGGAACCTCAAAGCCAGCTCCAAAATAAACAAGCAGAGGCCCTGCACCTGTGACATCCATCTGTGCTGCCAGAATCCCACAGAACTCTCCAAGACGCCAGGCTCCCGCACAGGCCGACACGGTGGAGCTGTGCCGCCCGGACGACTCGGGAAGGTGTTGTCCCTGCCAGTCACGGGTGAGCATTCGCGCTCCCCGTACACATGGCCCGGCATTCTTCTGGGCATACAAAGAATGCAGGTGTTGGTTTTAAGGAAGCTTCAGTGACAACTATTTTGGAAGGCCATTGTAATTAGAAAAACATAACTATAATACACTTGCTAGATTTTATCACAGATCTCTAAAGAGATGCACATTATAGTCCCTCTAGGAGATTCGGTATGAATATTAGGCTCTATAAATGATTTTTCACTATCACAAGATCATTTCTAGCAAATGATAATTCTCTCTACAGGGCTGGACTTTTTGTGTGTGTGACATTTCTCGAAAAATCACACGGGGAGCATCATTCTTGGCATCCACCCTCCTCCTCCCCTCTTACTAATCGGCTTCCATCTGCTGCCTACTCTATTCTAATCATTCTGGGATATGCTCTTTTTCCTGCCCTAAGATCACAACTACTAAAATTCACTATATTTGGGTCTCCTTAAAAATGCTTCACATGTCAAAGTTACCCCTTCTGTGCCGGGCAGCAACAGCCAATCCTCCTAACGCTCTCCCTCCCTTCCTGTCCTTAAGAAGACTTCCAAACAGTCTCCAAAGTGGGCCCTGCTTGGGGAGGAATTGCCTAGCATTGCAGAAAAGAACAGAAGCCCAGAGGTCTGGGCTGATCATTAAAGAGGAGTATTCGAATTCCCCTGATCACAAATCCGCCATGAATTTTAGCGTAGGTGCCCCGCCTCGACACCACAGGAAATCGAGCCAAAGATAGCAGCCAGGACTTCCCAGTAACACGAGCGAAGAGCAAGGGGAAGGCTTTCTTCCTCTCTACCCAGAAGGTCAACCTTTCTAGTTACAGAAGATAGCAAAGGGTCCCCAGTAAACTTCTCGCTCTCCGCTCACATCTCTGGCATGGCGGAAAGCTCCCCGCTGATACAGAAGGGACAGAACACAGGAGTGTCATCTTAAACTGCGTCACAGAAATACACAGAAAGGTCTTTAAAAATGTTTCAAGGAACTATTGAAATCTTAATAAAAATGAATCTCTAAAAAAGAAAAGCAAAAATAAAATCATGGGATACAGTATGATAGTCTTAGAGAGTGGTCACCCCACTATTTTGTGATATGCCATATTTGGTCCCCAAAGTAAGGTGGCATTTCAATTCCTAAAGAGTCAGACTCTTGCCCCTGCACCCCGCCATTTGCCGAAATAATTGGTGTCGCCGCGTGGAGCCTCGCCATACTTGCACGAGGAAGGCGGACTAGGCTGCACTTCTTACCCACCTAACCCTGGTCCTCAAGTAGACAAGGAGATGGGGCAATGTCTTACCAATCACGTAGCAAGTAATCCATGTCCCTTTTCCAAACACGCCTTGCAAGAAGCGGAAGACCACGAAGACAGGGAAATTTGGTGCAAATGCCACCACCACGCCAGTGACACCAACACCGAAACAGGATATTAAGTAAATGACTATTCGGCCGTACCTTCATGAGAAAGAGAGGGGAAGGATCATCTCAAACATCATCCCCAACCCCATGAAAAAGACTACCAGTCTAAGTGTTGTCAAAAGAGGCTGAAGGACAAATCTGGGGGCAAATTTCTTAACTTCACCAAGACTCGGGTTTCACGTGTTTGCTTCTGTTGTTCTGTTCATATATTCGATGAGGACTATCCCGAAAAAGGCCAGCCATTGTTAATAGAACGAAAATGGTTTGCATGACATGGATGTAACCTGGCAGCCAAGGAGAGCAGACTGGAATGCACATGCGTGAACAATGACGACTTCACTGTACTAGTCAGTGAGGACGTGCACACTGCTGAGTGAGCGTGTGTCCTGTGTGGCTGTCACATTCAAAATGACTGAGCGAGTAGAGCAACAAATCTGCATCTAATTTTGCGTTAAGCCTGAGCATTCCTCCACAGAAACTGTATGGATGATTCAGAAGGCCGCGGCCGTGGGAAACTTCATCTCTGCAATGCGCCCGCTTGTACATCACGTCTCACGCAGCTTTTTGGAAAAACATGAAATCACCCAGATGACTCAGCCCCCCTACAGCCCAGACTTGGTGCCCTGTGACTTCAGGCTTTTCCCAAAACTAAAATCATCTTTGAAAGTGAAGGGATTTCAGACCATCGATGAGATTCAGATAAATGTGACGGGGCAGCTAGTGGCAATGGGGAGGACAGTGTGAGATCCCAAAGTGCCTACTTCCGGGGGACTGAGGTGTCA
>PVKM010042446.1:0-12813 GCA_004027735.1 Carollia perspicillata | reverse complement strand
TGCCAGCAGAGCCTCCTGCTGCCACTCAGAGCCCGCTGCTGCAAACTGCTACTGGGAGCCACTTTGGTTTCAAACTCGATCGTCCTGCAAAATGAAAGCCTACCATCTCATAGGCACTCTGAGGTCACGGGCTCGGTAGGACCAGCCTGGAGTCTGGACCCTCCCCAGAGACACATTGTCTAACTCAGGAACCGTCTAGATTAAAGGCTGCAGAATTAACACGTCCTGGTGCAGGTCCTTATCTGGAAGCTGATCTAATTCACAGCAGTTTCTGGGAATGAGAAGGAATGGCCAGGCTGGGAGGAGGCAGCAAAGGGTTGCCTGAGAGCCCCGCTCTGGGCCCCTGAGTTCTGGCCTCATCGTCACTCAGGGCAGTGCCGCTCCCTCCAGCCTCAGGTCTGGGACCTGTGAAACCAGAGGCCTGAGCCCTGTGCAGGCCCCTACAATGTCCATAATTCCTTATAAACCCCATCTAGCACCCAACTTTATTATACATAGTAATTCGAATGCCTTGTTTCCATTCTGTGCATGCATTTTTTAACTGGCTCAACCTATACATAACAAAATTGACCATTTAACCATTTTTAAGCTCACAATTCAAGGACAGTAAGCCCATGCACGGTACTGGGTAACCACCACCGTCGTTCTTCTCCAGAGCTTTTTCATCCTCTGGAACAGAAAGTCTGCCCCCGTCAAACACTGACTCCCCATTCCTCCCACCCCCAACCCCTGGGAGCCCCCACCACACGTTCTTTCTCTCAGAATTTGACTCCCCTAGATATCCCCTATAATTGGAATTATACCTTTTTTTATATTCAAAACATCCTCAGCATCATAAGGGTTGAACAGAATTATACTTTATTCGATGCACTGGCCCTTTCTGTCCTGCTGCATGTAAGTCATATGAAAACAGAGTTGGCCTGGCAATTCTTCCACAGATTTGAAACGTGGAAGGTGAGTCCAAGTCTGAAACTGCACACAGAGCACATAAGAAACAGCAGGGACTTGCTGTGCTGGTTTGGTAAAAGATGCTTTTAAAGCTGATATTTTCAAAGTCATTTCAGGAGTGAAGTAAACCAGGCTGCTATCTCGTCCCCCACCCCGCGCACACCCTGCACACGGGTTCCTTCTCACCGCTGAGCAAAGTTACCCGAAACAACAGGAAGCTTGCCGAGGACCCCACATCAGTCCCCAGTGACCTTGACCGTAAGCAGAAAATACAGTGAGTAATTCCCCCGAGGATGGGGCAACTACGGTTGGTTGTTCAGTGTTTAAAAAAATAAAAAGGAGCCAGCAAAAAAGAGAGGGAAGGGAGAAAAAGAAAGTTTTCTTTGTTGAAAGAAAAGGCAAGCTTTAGTTCTAAACTTCATCTGTTAATGCCAAATACTGTTGGTAGAGCCAGCATGGGTTTTGTGCAATAAGAAACTGTGTGCAGCTGGCTAGTTTTCTTGACTTTGTCTACTACAAGATGAGCTGTAGCATCACAGAAAAATTAATAGCACAGGCAAGCACACATGAAATATTAATGTAACAGGTAAGCGAGTATGACATATTACTGTCATGACATGTGAGTGCCTATGAATATAAAACCCCAGACCCCAGAATACACAGTGTTGCTTAAAGAGCATTAGTGGCTGTCACAACGACAGCAAAACATGTGCCTGGCCATGTGACAGTTCTAATTTGAAATATAATTCTCACTAACTTTTGCCTTAGATCTGATAAAACCTGATGTTGTACAAAAATGTATTAGGGCTGGACAGAGAAGGGAAAAATGAAAGCCAAGTGCTGCATTTTAATTCAGAACTGGGCAAATGTCAGCCTGTGTTAAGTTCTGAATCCTCTCCTGTTGGGGTTATTACACACTGCCCTTTTGACATTGAAAAGACACGGAAATTAATCAACTAATATCAGTTCTCTTTTTTAAAAGAGCCTCAGAGACCTCGAATATATATATGTATGTACATAGTTATATATTAACTATATAAAATATACAACATGTAAATATATTTTACATATATATTACAATGACCTAGAAGATTTAATAGGCTCCATAGGGAGAAGGGAAAAATCTAGAAAAGCAAATTCTTGATGAGGCACAATTAAGTGTAGTCTCTCCTAATTATCCAGAGGGAGAGGTTAGAGAGGACATACATATTTATGGGAGAGAATGGATTTTCCAGGCCAACAACCAAAGCTCTTACATTTCACCACCGAGGTCCCTACTGTCTCCTCCTTTCAGACATGGCTCGGCAACCCGAACGGCCCGACGGCCCTTCCTGGGAAGGAGCAGGCAGCCCAGCCACACCAGGGCCAGGCTCCACATCCCGCCCACTCGCCCCGTAGGATTCTGAAATCACTGAGTCACTAGACCACATACCAAGCCAGGAGTGATCACTTAACAAAGAGAAAATAGCTATGCTTAAAATGAAAGCGTTGTCAACATGGGCCTAAAACAGATATAATGACCTTCAGAGAAAATTCAAACTGAAACAGACAGATTTAGTTTTCTGTACCTCCTAAAATGTAAAATGTCAAAAATACAGTGTGCTGACCAGGCTCGGTGCACTGACGGAAATCCCAGCAACTCCACAGCGGGGCCGTTGCGAGGCAAGTTTAGTCACGCTGCACTTGTTAGTAATGATGTCCATACTTCTGTGTCCCGATGGCAGAATCTGGGGGTGTGTGACCTTCACAGACCCTGGGTGGACGTCATACTCCACACAAACCCCCCACCAGACATTGTGACCAAGCAGGGGTGTGTGTGCTCCAAAAATAATCGTTGATCACAGACCCAGCTCCCATTTGACCGTGAAAGCCACGGCGGGGCCGCACGTCTAAGATGTCTGCAGGAGAAGGCCGAGGGGCGGCGACTAGAACCCTGGCATCTGTGGGCGAGCACAATGTTTTCTAGTGAGTAAGACTGAAATTAGTGAAAATGCTCAGCGTTCAGGAGCAAAGTAACTAACCTGTTCTGTAACCACGGAGCTCAGTCATCTAAGAAAAGACTTACAATGATAATTCACGAAAACGGAGCCCCAAAGGACAAAAGGAGACCAATGATTTTTTGCAGGATATTTTAACCTGACTTTACTTTTGGGGTTTCATCAAAATCCGTTCACAGACAGGTAGGTGAGGGAGGGCTCTAGCCCAGGAAGCATTCAGGTGCCTTACTGCTTGGACACTGCATTTACTGATAGGGGCTGATCAAGGCCCATACACAGAAGATAAAATGTTAAACATAGCAACGAGAGTGCTGAGCGTCTGAGAACCACCCCTGGAACGGGGTGCAGTGTGTTAGTGGAGCCAACCGTCTCCAGGAGCAAGGATTGCTGCACTGCTACGGGCACGGTGGTCAGTCCTGTGGGAACTGGGCTTCTTTGCAGCTCGGCCATAAAAGGTCCTTTCAGCTGGGAGCTCCACATGCAAACCTCCCCTGTGGAGCCTCTACCCAGAACCCAGGTGCACACTCACACACCTGACATAGCCCTGATCTTCCCCACACAGGGCTGAGACCAGGAAAGACGGCAATGTCTAATCCACGACGCCAAGGGCTCTGCTCTCCTCCAGGTGCAGAGTACCAGAGGAAGGGTTCGTTCACAATCTCCCACTTTTGACATTAACAACAACGACTTTTTAAGAAATGGTGTCAGAGCTCAAGCCTGGACCCCCGGCTCAAGAACTGCCAGATCTCCCATGGGGCCTCCCCTGTTACTTCTGCCCGGCCCATGCTGTCATGGCGGCTGCATCTCTACCTCCTTTTGGTTTTCAACACAGAGCTTCACTGAGTAAAAAGCACACAAGCAAAAAGACAGAGGAACTGCCTAGGCCAGGCACAACGGTCTAGAGTTGTGCAGATGTCAGCCAGAGGCTCAGGCTTGATGGGAGCAGAGGCCGGGAGTCGGGAGGATCTGGGTGGGTGAGAAAGCAAAGCCTGTGTAATGGTGGCAGGGACACTGTGCTTCTGGTGACTGGTGGCTTGCTTTGCCTCATCTCCTTGTCAGGGACCTTGCATACACCTGAGACAGAGCCTGGCCCTAATCCCTCCCTAGCTCTCCTATTTCCTCAGCTCCCCCTTTCTACCATTCTGCACCCCAGTTTCCTGCCTGGTATCCCTGCTACGGGAACCCCAGGGAGGTGGCACCCTAGTCCAGGGCAAGAGACAAAAGCTGAGGGTCCAAGACTCCCGGCCTGGTTCTGTGAACCCTCACACAGAGGTCTGGACTGCAGAGGACACAGCCCTGCAAGTGCAGCTTTGGAACACCTGGCAGGGCAGCGCCACAGGAAGACGAGCCACCTCTCCTGGAGAGTCAGCAATCCTGTCCCCCGCGCCTTCCCGGCTGCTGCAGCTCCCCAGCCCAGCTCACTCAGGACTCACCGGGGCTCTGGGCCTGGCAGAGGAGGGTTACTCTGAGGGGTTTCTGTTCTTGCCTGTTATCTCGTCGTGTATCATGAAACTGAGTAATGGCTGTGATTATGAAAGTCATTATTTTAAAAGAGAGAGCGAGAGATTAAGATTCAGATTTTCTGAACAAAGTGTTCAAATGGCAACAGACCATGGCTGTAGTTAATCAACTTCCATAAAGATAAACAAAGGTTTGCACATTCCTATTAAATTATTTGCTCCTGGTTCTTTCACACACACACACACACACACACACACACACACACACACACCCTTGTGTACTCAGCATGAAGAGCAAAGAAGAAAATAAATTTCCCATAGGAATGTCCTTATTTTTGCCTCCTTAAAATTCCACAGCTTGGTTCGGGAAAATGAAGGGAAGAGCTCAGGGCCGTCTGAGCCGGGGGCCCTAGCACTGAAGGCCGAGGCCTCCCTGGAAGCCCGCGGCAGGGGTGGCCAGAGCTGGCTCAGCCTCCTCATTTCTTTATCAACACCACCACCTACAGGAGCTGCTTTGAATAGGATGGTGCCATAAAACCTTACAAGAAAAACAACATTCAGAACAATTGCACCGCGTTTTTTTCAGCTTCCTGTTTATTAGTGTTTTATCTAAAGCAGAACAAAAGTCTGTATAAATGAGGAAAAAAACAAAAACATACACTAGAAAGTCTTTCCATAGACATCTTTTCAAATGCTACTTGATTCTGATTTTAAAAATTGAGCCTACTTCAGGTCTTTAAATGTCTCTGATGTCAGAAGTTGAGATGAAATAAGTGGAACTGATTATCTTATAAAATCATCTATTATTTTCAAATTTTGAAGTGGGCTTGTTTCCTGCACATCTGTAAGGAGACATTCATTCCTACTCTGGAAAGCTCCACGTTTTATCAGTAGGGTTTTGCATTTTGCTAGAATATGCTCGTGAATGCAACGAGATGCAAATGTGTGGCACGACATTTGTTCCCGAGCTCTGCTGCGTTGGAGGGTGTGTGATCAAGGTGAAGGCTGTCCACTGAAGTTCCCAGACTCAGACGACAAAAGGCTGAGACACCTGTATTCTCTTCATGGCCAGAGAGACCCAGCTCAGGTCATTCCAGCTGAGGTCACTTCGCTGAATCACCTGTGGATTCTGGAAGCTTCCCCTTTTTCCTATAATCTGACCCCATGTTGTTCTCCAGGCTCCTTCCCTGCCACATTTTGCACAAGGTTCAAGGCCAATGAGACTGAGGAACAGAGATAAATGGCCGCAGAATTTAAATCTTGATGGCCATATCTTCTCCGGAGAATGGCCTGCAGTGTACAGACTATCTCCGTGGGCGTGTCCTCATCAAGGACCCAGCTCTGTGGGAGCCTTTCTTCCAGTTCTCTTACCCTACACTCCGCTGAGTCTTGCTTACTTTGAATAGTTCTAATACCATGTTTTCCCTACTCAAGAAGGACACTTAAAATTTTGGAATCATCAACTCAGGGCACTGCCTAAGAGTTTTCTTCTGTACCTCAGTAATCAGGAATTTCATTATTATTTACCCTCCATGTCTAGTTCTCTTGTTCTCTTGTGACATTAGCAGGTATGGCCTTGCCTAGGTACTCCTGACACCAGTGACCTTGTTCACATGACGATGAGAAGAACTAAATAGGACAAGGCCTCCTATTGCCTGGGGTAACAAGAAGCATGTCTGCAGGCAGGGGAGGCACGCATTGAGGCTGGACTTAGCCCTGGTCAAGACCAGGTTTAACTAATCAGAAACAGACCGCAAATGCTCTGCACGAACAGGTGTCTTTCTGAACGGCTGAAAGCGCAGTGGGAACTAAAGCGAACTGGGCAGCCACAGCAAACGATGAAGTCCACCGACTCCTGCGGCAGCCATCACTTGCTGCTCGTGATCACTGAGGACTCCCTGGATAGGCCTTGAACGTGGGAGACAAAGACACATGGTGTTATTTTGCCAAGTGGCCTTGATGAACCTGCTTAGCGGTCAGATCTGGGAAGGGAGACTCTTACTGGAGAGAACATGCCTCTGGCATTCTTGACGGGCAAAGAGGGTGAGCTTTAGGTGATACTTTCTGCTGACGGAGGGCTTGCTTCTTGGGCAAAAGAGCAGACAAAACATTTCAATGGTATCGCAAACTATGTTTGGAGCAATCCATTGGTTCTAGCTAAATGACACACACGGAAAGGCAGAAAGACAAAACTCCTTCGTCTGCTTCGCTGACAAAAATGTGGATGTGAGACATAAGAAAGTCCTCCACAAACACAAAGACAGCTCTTTGGGCCAGTAGGGAAGGAGCCCAACACCCAGCCCCAGGAGCTGGGGTGGCAGAGAGGGTGGTGGGAGAAATGACAAGGACAGGCAATCTATGAATAGGAACTGTCCTGCCACCAGTTTCACACCGGGTTCGGGGAGGATGGACATGATGCTCAATTTGTAAGCCGCTACCTTGCAAGCTACTGAACTGCCAGCCAGCCTGCAAAGGAGTAGCTACGGTGACAACCGAGATATTGGTGGCCATCTGGAAGTCCAGAAATGGCTCCTTTGCAAATTAATGAGCTTGAATTTAGCGAGTCACCTGTGCTGCTGAGCAAAATCCAGTGGACATCTGTGGTTTGCTCCCCCGTGTCCCATACTCAGCCTTCATAACTGTACCCCCAGGAGAGGGCAAGGCGGGTAGATCAATTAGTACATCAGTCACCTTCCCCTGTGACTGGCTCGGGGACAGACCCATGACCTCAGCTGGTCCCACCACAGTGAATCGCAGTGCTTTTGTAGGTGCTGCTGGGACGAGGCCCTTTTACTGCCGGGTTTGAAGCCAGAAGCACAAGTGGCAGCCAGCCACCGTGAGACCACGAGACTCGAGTCTGCCTGAGGAGGGAGCTGGCACGTCTGAAACGGAGCCCCGAGGCGCAGAGGAAGACAAACAGCTTGACTTCACCTGAGCAGCATCCGAGCCAGCCCCGTTCTGCGCCTGCTTGTTGACACGAGATGGCAAACTCGGGTTCTGCCTGGGCCGCTTTGCGTTGGGTTTTCTGTCACTCAGACAGAAGTTTTGACCAAAAGGCTCTTCATGAAATCAGAACTGCCTCTTGGATGTTAGACTAGCCACCCCTGAAGGAGAGGGTCCACGGCGTGGACTCTCCTTCCTTCGCGCGAGTACCCAGTGTTAGTCATCACTTATCTCGCTTGGCTAAAGACGTAGAGATCGGTCCCAGAAGACCCGCTAAGCAGTTCTCTCAGTGCCCCTGAGCCTCCGCCTACGGAGAGACCCCATGGCCAGAGAGGGCATCCCAGGTCCCTCAGAGAGGCCTCTGCAATTGCACGACAGTTAGAAAGGAAATTAAAGTGGAAGTGAAAACACACAGAAAATAATAGAAAGCCAGGTGCTTTTTAAAAAAAGAAGGCTAAGGAATGACAAAGGACTACGTGATATCATTAAACTTCTATTTTCAACATTATTTCTCATCCAGTCATTTTATAAAATACCAGTTCTCTTTAAACCAGGAGTTTTATTTTCTTTTGGGCTCAATATTCTTTGCTGTGGAATATGACCCTAAGTAGGACAGGTGAGTGGAGCTGGTCTCGGTCCGATCAGATCAGAGCCTTTGTGGACTTGTCCCCAGGTAAAAGTCCAATTTCCTGGCCCACCAAAGTCCTCATCTGCCCCTTTAGGAGCGAATACTGACACAAAGGGAAGGGAAGAACCCGCTGCATTTCGCCAGTGGCCCTGGTCAAGGCTTTTCGTGGGTCCCCGCCCTGCGTCCTCCCACTGACTCAGAGCCCCAGAGCCCAGCTCCGCTTTGGCCCTGGAGCTCCGCTGCTCCGGGAACCCCAGTGCTCCCTCTCGCCTCTGGCACTGAATTTAAATTCTCCGCCCAGGTGCAAAAGGCCCGATGGTTTGCTCGTACCCCAGCTTTGCAACGCTTTCTTCCTCCATCCATCTATCCCACGTGTCTTAGTCAACAGAAATACTTCGGGCATTTGTGTGGGTTCCCAAAGGCTGCTATAACCAAGTCCCGCACACTGAGTGGCTTCAACAATGAAAATTTGCTTTTCCACAAGTCTGCAGTCTAGAAGTCTGAGATCAAGGTGTTGGCAGGCTTAGTTCCTTCCAAGGCCTCGCTCCTTGGCTCACGGATGGCTGTCTTCTCCCTGTGTCCTTACACGGTCTTCCCTCTCTGTGCCTCTGTGCCCTAATCTTCTCTTTTTATAACACCAGTCACATTGGATTAGCATCCACTTGAATGACCTCATTTTAACTTAATTACTTCTTCTTTTTCTAATCCTTACCCGAGGACATGCTTATTGATTTTAGAGAGAGGAGAAGAGAGGAGGGAAAGAGAACGGGAGAGAGGAACATCGATGTGACAGAGAGACATCCATCTGTGCATCCCATACGCGCCCCAACTGGGGACCAAATCCACGACCCGGGCCAGTGCCCTGACCAGGGACCAAAATTTTCTGTCTACAGGACAGTGCTCCAACCAGCTGAGCCAGCACGGCCAGTGCCTCAGTTACTGCTTTAAAGACCCTCTCTCCAGTACAGCAGTTCCCCTGTATCCGTGGTTTTGCTTTCTGTGGTTTCAGTTACCCTGATCAACCAAGGTCCAAAAATATTAAATGGGAAGTTCCAGGAATAAACAATTCATAAATTTTCAATTGTGCACCGTTCTGAGTAGCGTGATGAAATCTCTTGATGACCAGCTCTATCCCACCTGGCATGTGAATGATCCCTTGGTACAGAGTCTCCACACTGTGTATGCTCCCTGCCTGTCAGTCTCTTAGGAGTCGTCATGGTAACACGGTGCTTGTGTTCCAGTCACCTCTATTTTACTTAATAATGTCCCCACAGCACAAGAGTAGTGATGCTAGCAATTCACATGTGCCAAAGAAAAGCCACAAAGTGCTTCCTTGAAGTGAAAAGACGGGCACGCATAGGAAAAACACAGGGCAGCATATACAGGGTCCAGCGCTATGCACGGCTGGCATCTGCTGGGCTCTTGGGACTGTGCCTTGCAGACCGTGGGGACTGCGTTATGTGGGTCAGGACCTGTTTGGAGCGGGACGCGGCTCAGCTCAGGATGAGCACCAGCACGCTGCCAGAGGCCCGAGCGCAAGGCTGGGCAGTGCAGGCGCCCAGCCAGTATCGGTTTCCTGACTAAAAGCACCCAAAGGGCAAGAGGGGCATCTGGCTTCTTCATAACTGGCCCCTGCACTTTTCAGGTGAGAACTGCCTACGTCAGAGAGTTTCCAAAATACGTTTTTTCATGACTTGCTGAGAGGCTTTCTAGTACCAATCAGTGAAGTCTCCACTGGCATATGTTGATGAAATGTTCTTTTTCTTGTTCCTTGACTCACTTTATGCCCCGAGTCATGTGTAAGAGAAGTCTCGTGTTACTGCGTGGGCCAAGAATGGCATCCTCGCCGGCCTTAACCCTACAGCATTGGCCTGAGATAGAGAGGAGAAAAATAATCAGGGTCTGTTAAAATGTAGTGTGTCTTTAGGTGTGAACAAAGAGCCCTTGTTTTGTACTTTCCTTCTACCACCGTCAGAAGAAAAAGCCACCTCATGTGTTTATCCAACACAGGCACCCAACCCTTCCTGGCTGAACTAAATATGAGTTCCTCATGGAACACCCCTAGACACCCCCAGACAGAGCCCTCCAAGTTCTCCTCTGTGCTGCCGCATGCTTTGTTCACAGTGCAACTCAGTGACACATGCGCGCTGGACTCCCACAGTCTGGCTTCACATCCAGGCCTTGCCACCTACCTGCTGTATGACCTTGGACAAGTTACTTAACCTCTCTGTGCCTCATTTTCCTCATCTGGAAAATAGGGATCATCATAGGACCTCACTCATAACTGGTATGAGGATGAAATGAGATCAGGTTTCCCCAGGAACAGGGGTGCGGATATCACACTATCTTGTGCAGCTGTCCGCCCTTCCAGGCTGCACCCTTCCCAAGAACATGGGCTCTGCTCTTTAGGGCGTCGGGTGCCTGGGTCATACCCATTACCCAGGTAATGTCGGCGGAAATAAGCACACGTAATAACCCAATTCTAGTTTTAAAACTGGTTTTTCCTCTTTCTTCCAAAATGTAACGAAAATGATACAGACCGGTTAGAAATTTTAATTTAACTAAAGAAAGCCCTCTGTTCCTTCTTGTGGCCTCACCCGTGGCTTCTCAGTGTAAACGCCCCACAAATGCCTTGCAGAATTACAGGTGTATATTATCTTCTTTTCGATGTTTCATAAAATAAATACTTTAAAGTAAGAATTGGATGGTGAAGTCTATACTCATTATGCTAGACTAAAGAGCAGTGCACTGCTGTTCATGCTGGGCCAGGGGGAGCAGCGGCCAAAACCTCTCATCGACCGGCATCCCCGGGGGGCATCCTTCCCCGCAGCTCGCTGCCGCCTCCCCGTGGCCCTCCCGCCAGGGCAAGGCCGGCCTCCAGGCTGGAGTGCTCCTCTCCTGAGCCCGAGCACCCTGCCTCCGACACACACGCATTATGATAGCAGTTATGTATTTTTATTGTCTGGTAAATTTTAAACACAGGTAAAAGAATTGATAATATGTGCATTAAAAGAGCCCTATATGACAATAGACAACGCCAGAGTCATTAGTCATTTAGTTATTTGTGATGGCTGACACGCAGGTGGAGTTCAGAGTCCCCGAGAACGTCATGGGTCCCCCCAAAACATCACGGAGCTCTCCCAGAACATCCCTGTGTCTGCCAGCAAGGAGTCGGGCCAGCAGTGGGCCGAAGAGAGAGGAAAAAGAAACATGGCCGTGAAAGGTGTCTATGCTTACTACTCAACAAGGATTATATCTATTTTACAGTGGGAAAATCTTACGTAGAGCAAAATAGTATTGTATTAAAAATATTCCGGTGTTCTCATCTGCCCCCCACAATCGCCTTGCTACTTAGAGACCGGCTAGCCACACAGGACAGAAGCTTTACGTCCCTATAATTGTCAAATCCCTCCCAACCAGAGATGCCTTGCAGCTCCTCAGGGGCACAGACCCACAGGGGAGGTGCTGGCCCACGGGCTCACGCTTGGGCCCCAGGCCGGGGCCTTCCTGGCAAACGCGGGCCACCGGCCTCCCTGACCCTCAGGTGGCAGCCTCTGGAGAGCTTGAGCTGACTCAGAACTGACTCTCAAGGGGGGAAAAAGGCAACTCTTTAAAACTGAGTTACCCCACTTTTCTGGCTTGCCCTGTCACACCAGATGAGACTGTGGCAAACCAGGTTCAAAGATGCATCAGGAAAAGGGGAGGCCGTGTGTTGCTTCCCTAGGTGAGACCAGGCCTGAGCTCTAGGGGTGGCTTCGGTTCACACTGGGGCCCCAGGCCCAGCGTCTGGACATCCCCTCCCTGCCCTGTGGGCGGTGAGGGCACCACGTGTTCGTGGGGGGCATCCGTGGGCGACGGCGCTGACGTTAGGAAACCAGCCCCACCCACACCATGGGGTTTCAGTTTCGCCAGGCAGCAAACACATTATGCAAATTGTTTTCCTCGCCCACACCACCCCCACCCTAGCCTCACATATTCACTCTTCACTCTGGAGTTAAAACACTTATGAGGCCCCCCAGCTTATGCATCATATTTACTTTAAAATGCCCAGGTGCAACTTTGAAACAACATTTTCCTTTCAAAAGGGGCAACAGAACAGAAAGGGATGAATTAGCAGCAGTGTCAGGAGTAAAGCCTGAGGCTAACACTGAACTTCTAACAGAAACGGAGCCTGAGTGGCGCTCCAGGAATTGTACAGACAGCGGCAAGGACACGGATGCGGGGCGGCGTCCCTCTCCGACCGTGGCTCCAATGAGACCCAGGCCCCAAGGGGAGCGTGTCTTGGGGTTGGGGAAACAAATGTCTGGTTCACGTGCAAGTCGGGTTCTAGAAACTGGGAAGTGCAGTCATTTTTATCTGAATTATGTGTGGGTCATTTGCAATTTAACTCGAGTGATTTGAGGTAACGTCCATGCGGACAAAAAAATCCCCAACCAGAAGCAGTGTTGGCCAAAGTTGGAGGAGCACAGGGAGCCACAAAGGCGTGCCTGCCTTTACTCGTGTTAAATACAGTATTCAGGGGTATTTTAATGTGAGTTTTTGATCTGGAGAATTATTATTTTTTATTTTATTCATTTATTTTTAGAGAGAGGGGAAGGGAAGGAGAAAGAGTGGGAGAGAAACGTCAATGTGTGGTTGCCTCTCATGCGTTCCCCACTGGGAACTGGCCTGCAACCCAGGCATGTGCCCTGACTGGGAATCGAACCACGATCCTTTGCTTCACAGACCCGTGCTCAATCCACTGAGCTACACCAGCCAGGGTGGATCTGGAGAATTCTTTAAACTGTAATTATTATCATTCATTTATGAGATTCACACAATCTTGCTGAGTGATCTT
>PVKM010042445.1:0-12813 GCA_004027735.1 Carollia perspicillata | reverse complement strand
CAGACCACAGGGATGGAGAGAGGCCACCTTTCCTGGCATCCAGCCAGTATGGTTTGAATGTGCCGTCACTGAGCCAAGAATGTTCTCCACACCCTGCCCCCAGCAGTTGGTGCTTTTAGCCCATGTTGAAGACTTAGTATGCTTTTCTCCCACTTTTTAAAAAAGATTTTTATTTGTTTTTAGAGAGCGGGGAAGGGAGGGAGAAAGAGAGAGACATGAGAGACATGGGTCAGTTGCCTCTCATGCGCTCCCAACTGGAAACCTGGCCCGCAACCCAGGCATGGAATCAATCCAGTGACCTTTGGGTTCACAGGCCAGTGCTCAATCCACTGAGTCACACCAACCAGGGCAGGACTTAATATTCTTGATGCTGAGTTGGGATAAGCTTGTATCTACTTTCCCCTCAAAGCAGAATCATTAAATGATGTTTTGAGTTTGGAAAACTGTTGAAGTAGCAGGCAGCAGATTATTTTTCAGGGTATTTTTTTAAATTATTTATTTTTAGAGAGAGCAGAAGAGAGGGAGAGAAACATCAATGTGTGAGAGATATATCAGTTGCCTCTGGCATGCCCCCAGCTGGGGACCTAGCCAGCAACCCAGCCATGTGCCCTGACCCAGAATCAACCAGCAACTCTTTGGTTCACAGGCGGGCACTCAGTCCACTGAGCCACACCAGCCAGGAGCTTCAGCATAGTTTTTTAAAAACTGCTTTTTGTTAGCAGTATGCATGAGCTATTGTATGCTTGCCTGCCTCTTTCCTTTGGATTTTTTCACTCACCCAAGTATTTGTTGAGAACCTACTATTTTAGGGCCCTGGAGCTATAGCAATCAGAGAGATAGCTGTAGCCCTGCCCCTGGGGCCAGAGTCAGGACCTCTGCAAGCTGGGAGGATGGAATTAGGGGCTCTTAGGAAAAAGAGAGTGGGCAGATGATGTACCTGAGGGGACACTGGCACAAAGTGCTACTGAGAAAAAGAAAATGCCAGTGTGGCACATGTTGAAGCCCCTTCCCCTTCTTCTAGTATTTTTAATCCTGCAGAGGTCACAGCTGATCTGAGAGATACAAACTCACTCTTCTTAAATGTTACATATATTGGTACATAGGTTCAAGGTCATGACTAGCTGTGTGTTTGTATGTGACTAATGTTAAGCCGTAACATTTAAGATGTCAATTAGTTATAACATGTGTTTTGTAAGTGTGTGTAATGTTCAACAGTAAATTATATCTTATACTGCAAACTCTGAAGTCAGTGTTGGTGTAGTAGTTTTGTTTTTCACAAACTTTGAAGTCAATGTTGTGTTTTAGTAAATTTACCATTGAAAATGGCTGTAAAAATATACCAAGAGATGCTGAAGAACCTCAGTGAATGCTACTCGAGTCCAGTGATGAGAATGATAGAGCTGAATGTGAAACTGAAAGTGATTCAGAAGATGAAGATTGTGTGGAAGTTTGTTCAGAAGATTCGGACACCAAGCAAGATATTTCTAGTGAAGAAAGTGAACGTGATTTAGACATGAATGAAGAGTATTTTTTTGGAAAGGATAAAGAGTCAAAATGGAGGGAAAAATCCAGTAAGATGACAAACTAGAAAACTGCCCCACCCCACCGTGCAGCCTCCACTGCCTCCCCAGATCTGGTGCCCAGCCATGGTCAACTCCATGGTGTTCTTTGACTTCGCTGCTGATGGAGAGCCCTTGGGCTGCGTCCTTTTCTAGCTGTTTGCTGACACAGTTCCAAAGACAGCAGAAAACTTATGTTCTGAGCACTGGGGAGAAAGGATTTGGTTATAAAGTTTCCTGCTTTCACAAAATTATCCTGGGATTTATGTGCCAGGGTGGTGATTTCACACGCCACAATGGCACAGGCACCAAGTCCGTCTATGGGGAGAAATCTGATGATAGGAATTTCATCCCGAAGCACACAGGTCCTGGCATATTGTCCATGGCCAATGCTGGACCTGACACAAATGGTTCCCAGTTTTTCATCTGCACTGCCAAGACTTAACGGCTCGATGGCAGGCGTGTGGTCTTCAGCCACGTGAAAGATGCACGGATGTTGTGACAGTGACAGCCATGGAGTGCTATGGGTCCAGCATTGGCAAGACCAGCAAGAAGATCACCATTACTGACTGTGGACAACTCTAATAAATTTGACTCGCGTTTTATTTCCACCACCAGCCCGTTCCCTGCTAGTACAGCTCAGGAGAGCACTCCTTCACCCCATCTGCTTGGAACGTTCAGTAATCTTTGCATACTCGCTGCGGTTCATTGGGTCCCAAATTTTCCTTACCCACTCCCGGTCTAGCTGGATTGCAGAGTTGTTTATGATTATGAAATAAAGACTAAACAAGAAGGAGAAAAAGAAAAGAGCCACAGAATATTTTGTATCAACTTCCGTTAGTTCAGCCAAATGCAAAAATGCCAAGATAGAACTTGAAACTTGGAACTGCTTTATCACAAATGATGTTCTAGATCTAATCTTGTTATATACAAATAAATATATCTATTCTACCTCAAGCCAGTTTTCTTGAGAGAGAGATGCTAAATGAATAGACAAAACCAAATTGAAAGCATTTTTAAGTCTCTTACATCTAGCTGGTTTACATCACAGCAGTCAGCTAAATTTTCAGGATTATGGGCGATCAGTGTTGGTAGTTCCGATTTTGTGAGCTACTTTATTAGTTATTGGTACACCTGTACTGTTCATCTGGCAAGTCCCAACATGGGCTCTCCCTTTGCACTGGAAGAGTGGAGGCCTCCAGGTGAAGGATGAGCTTGTCACGTAGTGGGACCGTGTTTCCCTGGCTGACAGAGGCCGGGTCCTGGCAGCAGGCAACAGGACTGATTAGCCAACTTGTGTTATTTCCTCCTGCCCAGCAGAATCTGGAGTAGGCTGGGGAAGTCTGCTTGCTTGGTGATTCAGTGTAGCTGATGCAGGTTGTTCGGTACCTCTTGACCTGCTCTGCTTTAAAGTGGAGCTACTAAAACAGCCTGGCTTAATGGTCTACTTAGTGCCCTGTTCTACTGCTTTCTGCGTGAGGCCACCCCACCTTTTTTATTTCCAGATTTTATTTATTTATCTTTGAGAGATGGGGAAAGGAGGGAGAGGGAAACATCGATGTGCCAGAGAAACATCAATCAGTTGCCTATCCCACGCCTCCAACTGGCGACCCAGGCCTATGCTCTGACCCAGAATTGAACCAGCAGCGTTTTGGTTTTCAGGCTGGTGCTTAATCCACTGAGCTACACCAGCCAGGGCCCACCCACCTTTTAACAGATAAGATGGGCTGGATGCAAATGTGCTTGCTGCCAAATCAGAGCTGCTGTGCTTTATTTTTTTAAGGTTTATTTATGATTATTTGTATATGTTATGTTTTAAGTAATGTTTAATTTTCACATAATTTCAAACATGCAGAAAAAAGATCTCATGTACTGTTTATACAGATTTGCCATAAGCATTTTGCCTCATTTGCTTTACTTGCATATGTTCTCCTCTCTCTCCCCCGTATGCATATGCATGTACACGCACACAAATGTTCTCTGAGCCATTGGACAGTACGTTGCAGATGGCTTGCCCATTTACTTTTAACTACCTCAGTATATACTTCCTTAGAACAAGAACATTCTCACCCTGGTTGGTGTGGCTCAATTCGTGGGAATTGTCCTGCAAATGGAAAGGTCACTGGTTCGATTCCCAGGAAGGGCATATGCCTGTGTTGGGGGTTTGGTCTCTGGTCAGGGTATGTGCAAGAGGCAACTGATCAATGTTTCTCACACTGATGTTTCTCTCCCTCTCTTTCTCCCTCCCTTCCCCTCTCTAGAATCGATAAAAAAACAAATAAGCAAATAAAAAAAAACAAGGACATTCCCTTACATAATCAAAGTACAAAGAAACCCCAGCAAGTTCAATGTTGATACAATGTTACTACCTAATCACCATCCATAATCAAATTCTGTCCATATTTGAATAGCAACAGCAGAGCTTTATTTAGAAAGAAAACACCCCGGAGGCATGTGGGTGACTCTTGGAAAAGTGACTGCCATGGATGCCGCATCATCTGCTCCTTGTGTCTCTACAGGGCCAGAGGAGTAAGGGCAGCAAGAACCACAGCTGGAAACAATGTCAGTGGAACTGGAGACTTCAGAGGGAGTAGACGAGTCGGAGAAAGAGAGCCCTGGGGCCCCGGAAAGAGAAAACCATACCAGGTGAGTGATGAGGGCTGGCTGTGTTGAGCCAGGGCCTGCCATGCCCAGCGTACTTGGCTGTGTGTACTGGAGGCACTGGGGTACAGTCAGGAGCTGTGCTGCTGTGGCCCCCGAAATGTTTGGCTGCGACAGCTGACTGCACCCTGAGCTGTTCAGTATTCTCCCTGTGTGTCCCCAGGGAGGCAGGGCGGGCACTGCTAGGGGTGCTGAGTAATAGAATTTGATGGTGTTCCTGGTCCTTTTTACTTTGAAAACCCTAAGCATTTTGTCATCTGGGTTGAGAAAGAGAAATAGTAATTAGAAGCAAAGTTGGCATCTAGAAGATCTTTTCCAGTATCTTCTAGACCCTCAGAATGTGGGAGCAACTCCAACTCCAGGTGTTTCGTGGTGGGTTGTTTTTTTTTTTTTTTTAACTGGGTAGGGCCTGTTCCTCTAAGCTTCAAGTACTGGGGCCTATTCTTCATTCTTTTTTTTAACTCCTCACTCCAGGACATTTTTTTCATTGCTTCTAGAGAGAGAGAGGCAGGGAGAGAGAAACATTGATGCAAGAGAGAAGCTTCGATCAGTTGCCTCCTATATATGCCTGGACTTGGGCCTGGACCAGGGATTGGGAATCAAACCCATAACCCCTCAGTTACAAGATGGCAATCCAAACAACCAAGCCACACTGGCCAGGGCTGCTCTTCATTATTCTTCTCATTATATCCTTGTCATTGGCAAAGATCTTTTTATATCTGGAAACGATTGCTAATATTGAACAATTGGCAGCATGAGCCAATCTCCTGAAGAAGCCAGGGAGGCTGGGCCGTGAAAGGTCAAGTTTTTCTCACTCTGGTAGATGGACTATGTGTACACAGAAGCCCCTGCCCAGTGCCACTATCTTCAGGGTCATGTGTTCTCTGCCTTGTCTGGTACTGGTATCTGTCAGCAGAACTCCATCCTGTGTAATTTTGTTAAGCAGCACACATGTAGGTCCTGCCTGGCTCTGCCCTTCCCAGCATTTATCTCATTCTCATCCTACACCTGGGCCCAGCCACAGGTAATCCCAAAGGGGCGGAGGGTCCAAGGTGGAAGGCAGGCAGCAAGGCTGTACCAGGAGATCCATAGTCAGTCTTTCACAATGGTGTGCATTCTAGGGGACACATTCCCAAAGGTTAGCTATTCCCTGGAGAAGTCAGCAAATGCGTGTTTGGATAAGAGGTGTGTTTCTTTGGGTACCAGGTAGCCACAGAAACAAATGAACGGAAATGAACAAATGAACAGAAACAAAGCATCGTTCATTTGGGTGGTTAAGAGAGACAGGGACACCATTAAGAAGTGGGTTACCGTCATCCCACATTGCACGCGAGCTCTTGGAAGCAAACTTGTATCTGCCTGCCCTGTGCTTCCTGGCAAGACCTTGCGTCTAGGCTGGAGTCGAGTTTCTCAGCAGCCCCTGCCTACCAGGTTACAGGTCAGCAAGCCAGACACCCTGGAGCTGGGAGGGACTAATTTACACATGCATACATACACATGCACATGCTCACATGTGCCTGGTTTCTGTATAGCAGTGATTTTCAACTGGTGTGTGCTACAAGAATTTTTAAACCTGTAATACCTGGCTAATCAGGGGCACTGACCTCTTTTCCCTTAGATTGTCAAATTAAAAAATGATAACAGTCAACACAATAGCTGTCCCATGTGACTGCTGTGTCTTGAACCATAAATATATGGATCATGTAATTGAGTTGCATTTTATTGGTCATGTTGCATAATAAGGTTGCATCTGATTGGTTAATTCTTGGAACCAAAAATTCTTATGTATAAGGATAGGCATCTGATTTTTTTTAAAAAGTCACTGTAGAGTACCTTGGCCAGGTGGCGTGGTTGGAATGTCATCCTGTACATCAAAAGGTTGTGGGTTTGGCCCCTGGTCAGGGCACATACCCAGGATTCAATCCCCAGTTGGGGTGTGTACAGGAGGCAACTGATTGGTGTTTCTCTCTTACATTGATGTCTCTCTCTCAAATCAGTAAACATATCCTTGGGTGAGGATTTAAAAAAAGTCACTTTGGAGCAAAGAGTATAGGTTATTAGTACTACTGTCACTTTTTGTAAATCAAAATTATACCTATTCTTTGTTAGATTAGCAAAAAATATATTTTTTTGGTGTGTTGCAGAATTTTAGTACCATATTTTGCTGTATATAATGTGTACTTTTTTGCCCAAATTTATGAGGGAAAAATAAGGATGTGTATTATACATGGGTATAATGATTACATACCATGGGTACAATAATGAGTATAATAATTCCATGTATACAATGCACACAAAAACATGGGTGCACATTATTCATGGCAAAATACGGTAATTAGTTTATGTGTGTCATGAGATGAAAAAGTTTGAAAATCACTGCTCCTCAGGATGGCCGACCTCTCTGAGCTCTTGAAGGAAGGGACCAAGGAAGCACATGACCGGGCAGAAAACACCCAGTTTGTCAAGGACTTCTTGAAAGGCAACATCAAGAAGGAGCTATTTAAGGTTTGTGCCTCAGCCACGGACAGGGTCAGGTTGGTGGGGGCTTGGTCCCGTGAGGAGGGTCCTCCTGGAGTTGCTCCAATGGGAAGGTGCGGCTTTCTTACATTCCACTCTTCTGATGTCAGGCCATAGTTTTCATGGCTTAGGTGGCTAACAAAAGTGATGTAAAGAAAGCAAAAGTATCCATGTCCCAAAGAATTCATGTCATTCCTTTAGGAAACATAACAGTTTCCTGGGTGTATGAAATAATTCACTGTATAAAAATGGGCCTTTGGGGGTTTGAACGGGAGTTGCTGCTCAAGCTTCGTCTCCAGCCGCTCAGATGCAGTAGGTGGTGGGCTCAGGAGCTACATATACGCCAAGACCCACAGCCCTTTCCGTGGTTTGTCCCCGTCACCCTCAATAGCTGGCCACTACTGCACTTTACTTCACATACTCAGCCCTTGAGGAGGAAATGGACCGCAACAAGGACCATCCAGCCTTTGCCCCCTTGTACTTCCCCGTGGAGCTGCACCGGAAGGAGGCGCTGACCAAAGACATGAAGTATTTCTTTGGTGAGGACTGGCAGGAGCAGGTGCAGTGCTCCGAGGCCACCCACAAATATGTGGAGCGGATCCACTATGTGGGGCAGAATGAGCCAGAGCTGCTGGTGGCCCATGCCTACACCCGCTACATGGGGGACCTCTCGGGGGGCCAGGTGCTCAAGAAGGTAGCCCAACGGGCCCTGAAACTCCCCCAGACAGGGGAGGGGACCCAATTCTACCTGTTTGAGAATGTGAACAATGCACAGCAGTTCAAGCAGTTCTACAGGGCCAGGATGAATGCTCTGGACCTGAACCCGAAAACCAAAGAGAAGATCGTGGAGGAGGCCAACAAGGCCTTCGAGTACAACATGCAGGTACTGCTGGGGGCCGGGTGGGAAGGGGCCTCAGTGTGAGCTGATCAGAGCTGCTCAAATAGGGTTTGGTGCATTAGGACAGATGCGCTGCAGCTGGCTTGAGAGAACGTTGAGGGACCAAATAGGTCACAGAGTGTAAGAGCCTAGTGATGGCTCCACCTTACTTGATAGACTGCCTTTGTGTAATATTTTGGGAAGGCTGAGGCCTTACCGTGAAGTGGGCTTAGGGAGAATGGGGTTGTCTCCTTCCTTCTCACTACAGGATTCTGGTTTTGAGGAATGGAGTTCTTCCTTTTTAGCATGGGTTGCTATGAAAAGTCTTGCTTGGTATGTTCAGGGAGAGAACGAAGGAGAGTGAGGAGCATAAATCAGTTTACAGGTCCCTTTAGATGGTCCCAAGGCTAGGAAGACTGATTCTTTCCCCAGAACCCAGGCCAGCCCTGGGCACCAGTCAAGTTGCCCTGGGGTGGGTGAGGGAGTGAAGTGCCAGCCTGACCACAGGCCCATTGACCCTCTAATCTGACATCAGCAGGTCTCCAGGGTACTCTCAGGATGGGTTACCATTGCTGGGGCCTCATTCTTCCCCATTCCTTTTTCTATTGTTTCTTGCTTAAAAATACCCAGTGGCTGGAATTGGGGAAGTACCAGTACTCACAGAGTGTTTTGGGTCAGCACTTTTGCTCTTAGGTCTGTTTCCTGATCGTTGCACTCATGAGCTGTGTATGGTCAGTGCCCAGGGATGATGCACCATGGTCAGCAGCCATGGGGAGTGGGCAGCACAGGTACGGGCCTATTTCCCAGAGCTTGTGCTAGGGAGAAGTGCCAGGTCAGTGTGCCTGTCCCTGAGTGGAGCTGCTGCTTTGCTCATTTGCACTCCTGAGCAAGCCTTACCTGCTGCAGCTCCCTCTGTGCGGGAGAGGTTTCTCTGAAAGCAGAGTGTATGCAGTCCAGGAATAGTGTTGATCCTCTGCTCCTACAGATATTCAGTGAACTGGACCAGGCTGGCTCCTTGCTTGCCAAAGACACCCTGGAGGATGGGCTGCCCGTGCATAATGGGAAAGGAGATGTGCGTAAATGCCCCTATTATGCTGCTCAACAAGACAGAGGTAGGTCTTGTCTGCCACAAGCTCCCCTCTCAGCATGGGTGTGTCAACGTTCCCACTGATGACATGTTCCCTGTTGGTGCTGCCACACAGGTGCCCTGGAGGGTAGCAGCTGTCCCTTCCAAACAGCCCTGGCTGTGCTGAGCAAGCCTAGTAGCCTCCAGCTCATTCTGGCCACTAGTGTGGCTCTGGCTGCTGGCCTCTTGGCCTGGTACTACATGTGAAAGACCCATCATATCATGTTGGCGCCCTCCTCCTGAGTGACTGCTGGCCTGCCTCCACCTCTACCTGTGACAAAACCACCACCTCAGGTGATCTAAAAAAATATGCTGGATTTGAGAAAAGCATCCAATAAAAGCCAGACACTAAAGCCTCTGCCTGTTAGTGTCCTCTCTGGGCCAGATGCTGAGCTGGGTGCAGGCCTACCCTCCCTGCAGCCCACAGGCTACAGCACTGGGAACAGCTAGTGCTGCTCAGTGGACTGGCCTGGACCTATGGAACCAGCTGTGCTTCTGGGTGCCCACACCTCTCACCTGAGGTTTGCTCCTTTAGTTTTCTCTGTTGTGTCAGCATTTAGGTGGGTATCTTTCCCTTGCTGGGAGCAGAACAACCAGCCAGGACCAGGCCAGTCCGCTGTAGTTCTGTGGGAGGGAGGGGGGCCCCCGGGTGCTCCTGCTCTATTGCAGGGCTCTCCTGGGGGTGAAGTAGGGGGACAGAAGCCAGCCTCTGCTGCCGAGGCCCTGGGAGCGCCATCCTGGGAGCCAGTCCTCATTCCTCTTCAGCAGAAACCCCCAAAAAGGATGTGTCCAGCCATGGCCTTGCTCCTCTTCTGACTTGTGTCACGCTACAGCATTCGATAAACAGTGGACTCTTCGACAGCTGCCTCCTCCTTCCTGGCATGGGTGTTGTCCTCGCTGGTGCCTGACAGCCCCCTCCTACTGTCCTCCCAAGACTGTTGGTTGGTTACCTTATAAATAATCATTAAAAACCATGTATCCACATTACGTTAACAGTTGATTGTCTTAAATAGAAATATGAACTTAAATATTTTTATTAATAGGAATCTATTACTTGTTTTATGTACTGGGGATCTGCGAACATTTTATTCACAAAAGATTAAATGGTGGGGAAACTTTCATTTTAAACTCCTCAGCAAGCCTACCTACTTCCACAATTCAGATGAAGGTAGGGACAGAGCTAGTCTAAAACCTGGGGCCCAAACTAACTGCCCTGCCTCCCCCAGAAGCCTTAGCCCCAGTGCCTCTGTCTTATGTAAGGGAACAAAGCTACCGATTTCCTGGGTTGGATGACCCTGAGCTTGAGCTTGAGCTGGGGTGCTCCAGCCTCCAGCTCTTGTGGGTGAATGCTGTGGTGTGGAGGTGGGTAAACCAGCATCAGACAGTAAGGTAGCTAACACATGCCCTGGCCCAGTCATAGCTGGAATGCGAAGACTTGTCCACACTAACTCTGGCTTGGTTTAATTAGGTACTTAAGGGCCAGTGTCATTCATGGGCAGTCAGTATAGCATAAGCACTGAGACCCTGAGGACTCCACCCCCAACCCCCTGCCCTCAGACTCCCTGTAGCCCCACCCTCTTCCCCTTGCAAGAGAAGGAAGCCAGGCAAGAGAGCAGAGGCCCAGGGCAGGGGAGTGAAAGGACCAATTTAATGAACTCTACAAACAGACTGGCCACAGTTCACAGTGACAGAAGGCCATGCAGTGGCAGTGTGAGACCAGGAGAGGGGTGGCAGCAGGGTACAGCGGTCCACGGGAGCAAGTTCACAGACAAACCATTCAGAAAATAAAGACAGCATGGCCTCAGGCCCAGGGCAGGACTAGCATCCCCCAGGGTACTTCCGCTACTTGTGGCTGCTCTCCTTCCTGGTCCCCAATCCAGTGCTACAGTTGCTCCTGCTGTAGGGCCTGGAGCAAAAACAGCGACTGAGTCAGCCTGGGTGAAGGGCCCGGTGTTTTGTTCACGAGAGAGGATCCACGGAGAGAGCACTGTAAATCTTCAATGTACCCACAGGGAGGGGCCCTATCTGCCATCTCTGGTCCCAGCTGGGCATTCCTTTTGGCCCCCGTAAAGACAATCACAGAGGCACAGCCAGAAAGGGAGCTGGGCAAGGGCCAGAGGCAAGTCCCTTGGTGACTTATCCCATGAACTTCAGTTGTGCTGACCTCTCTCTTATTCCAGGTGGCTCCTGGGCACTCGGACAAGGTGTTGAGCTCCTGAGAATTGTGAGGGCCAGTCTCATTGCTTCTGTCCATCATGCCTTTCTCTAGCAACCCAGAAACAAACCTTGGCCATACGACCCTGCCTATTTGGGCTCATATCCCCACTTCCAGCCCAACAGATCAGAGCCTAGCTACAGGCACAGTCCCACTGTAGGCCCAGGTCTGGAAAATCAGCCACTGCTCTGGCTGGTTTTGGTTCCGAGGATAATCAGGACCAAACTTGTACCTCATACAAAAATGGAGGAGTGAGACCACAGCAGGGAGGCCCTTCTTAGTTTATCTTCTTAATCACAAACACCAAGCAAACCAGCAATGCACACGCTCAGTGCCAGCTCCTTGCCACTTGCTGACCCTTGGCCTTAAATCCAACAGAACTGTTGCCATAAGAGTCAGATGCTCAGGGAAGGGCAAGGCAAAGAGGACAAGACTTCTAGGGGAGCAGTGGAACAGCTTCCACCCTCAAGTGGGAGTGGGGACGTGAGCCACTGAGCGTGGGGAGCAAAGCACAAGGGGCCAGACTGACAGCAGGATCCGGGCCAGCTCCGTTAGCACAGGCGCTTGTATGTGTAGATGTAGGCTTTGCAACTGGGGCACGTGTGTGTCACATCCTTGAAGTCGTTGATGAGGCACGGGATCAAGCAGCAGCCCAGATCACACCTGAATCAGAGATTGGGAGGCCTGAGAAGAAGATGCCAAGGGCACCAGACCTCCTCCAGCTGGAAGGTGGGCAGGCGTAGCCCCCACTGCCCCCCTCCCCAAGCACCGACACCACCTACCCCATGAAGCAGCAAAAGAAGCCCAGCACGAAGTTCATCAGGCCAATTTCATAGGAGATCTTGGTGGTGATGGCCTGCTGGCAATGGGGACACACCGTCTGCACGGGTGCACCCTCAAAGATCTCTCCCTGCAGCACTGTCACCGTGGTGGCAGCCCCTGAAGGGACCAAGACTGTGGCTGTGTGACCCCCTGGGCCAGGGTAGGGCCCTGGTGGGTAGGGCCCCGGCTGGTAGTAGCCCATGGGTGGATGGGGGCCTGGAGGAGGGTAGAAACCTGGAACGGCACGGAAGACAGAACAGACAGGTCACTGATTTGTCACCTATTCCACATGAGAGGTGAACATAAAGCCCCAAGGCCCCCAGCACCCAGGGCATAGTTGAGGCTTTGGGGACCAGGCCCAGGGTCAAGGTAACCATCCACATTCTCCTAGCCCTTCCTGGCCCCTGCCCTGTGGGCCAAAACAGAGAGGATACTTGACCTAGCCAGACATGGCAGAGAGCTGAGACGAAGGCCCCCACTTCCCCCCTGTCTCAACTTGATACGTTTACTCCCTTGCCTCTGAAGACTGGGCACCATGCTCAAGGACCTCAGCCACAGGAAGGAAAGCCTCACAGCTCACCAGTCCCTCGTGCACACAGGGCTCTCCCTTCCCACCAGTGTCGGGTCCTGTACTACAGTGCCACTTGGCCCACCTGGCCTGGGGACACCTGTGCAGGAGCCCTGGACCATTCACTGGCCTAAGTAGTCCCTCTGAAGAGCTGCTGAGTGAACAGGAGACCAGGCCTCCACCATGGACTCAGGTCTGTGGCAGGAAGTGGCCTCTATAGCACCCAAGAGTCCACAGCACCTGCCATGGTTTCCTGAGTCTTCCCACAAGTCAACCCTCCTCCTGGCAGGGCCCTGGGCTCCTTTGGCTTGTCACAGTGCTTTCACAGTAGCACCTGGCTCTGTGATACCTTCCCATGTCCACCTTCCATGCCCATAATCAGTCCCCCTGCCCCAGCAGTGAACACCATAGAACACCAGCCTGCCTGCAGCAGACTGGATAGCAGCCCTGCTGGGCTGGGCAGACCCA
>PVKM010042444.1:0-12803 GCA_004027735.1 Carollia perspicillata | reverse complement strand
CTACGCCTCCATCTTGGCTGGATTCATTGGTTTTCTGAGAGCTGAAGCTTTCAATGTAAAGAAAGGACTTCAAATACACATTTCCCATTGTGATGGAACTATGTGAGAACCATATCCATACCACACTGACATCAACTCACCAACTCTGGCTACTTACAGGCTGGTTTGGACTATAGGCCCAAACATGTTTGTCGACTGTCCACTAAAAAGAATACTTTTATGGGTCCTGCTCTCAAAGAGTTTACACTATAGAGTAGTTTTCAATTAATGAGCTTTACCTGGGGCGTCTCTTTTAGTGATTCTGCTGTGCTACCGTGGGCAAAGGTCCTGAATAATCTGAGCTAAAATTGTAAAATTCTGTCTCAATCAAGAAAGGATAATACCCATACATACAGGGAAACAAACAAACATACAGTTTGATCCTTGAATAGCATAGGTTTGAACTGCACGGATTCATTTATCCTCAGATACTATTCAATAAACAGTCAGTCTTTCATATCCTGGGTTTCATATCTGTGGATTTTGCATCTGCATGTTTCACACCAACCTTGAATTGAATCCAGTATTTTGGAATTTGCAGCCACAGCTTCTCAGCCACAAATTCCCAAGCATGGGTCAAAAATACTGTTTTCCATCTGCAGCTGTCTGATTTGAATCCATGGATGCAAAGAGCCACCGTGGAGTCAAAAGTTATATGCGGATTTTCCACTGCACACAGGCCCACACCCCTAACCCCTGAGTTATTCAACAGTCAGATATAAATATCGTACATATCTTCCTGTCTTCACTCAACGAGTTCCTTCTTTCCTGAAACACCTTTTTTAGCTTCTATGTCACCATGTTCTTTAAATTGCTTTCTACCTCAAATGGCTCTCCTTCTCAAATTTCTCTCTAAAATCTTTAAATGTTATCATATCTAGGCCTCATTCCTCAGCCCTCTTCTCTTTGTTTCTTTAACTATACCCTGGCTCCTCATCAGTGATTCTCAAGTGTGGTCCTAGGACAAGCAAGCTTAGCAACATGGGGGAAATTAGCAATGAAAATTATTGTGTCTCATTCTCATGCTTCCGGATCAGAAACTCTGTGGGAAGGGTCAGCAATTTGTGTTTTAACCCATGGGCCCTATATGTGATTCTGACACACACTAACTTTTGAGAATCGCATCCATAGGTTATTTCACCCAATGAAAAATTAACAATATCACTGTATGATTAAGATTCTCTACATGTACCTATTTCACCTGATCCCTCAACTGAACTCCAGATGGTAAACCCAAATGCTAGCTTAACACATCCACTTAACATATCCAAGCATCTCAAACTTAATATGACCTAAATAGGTTTCTTGATTGCTAGCTTTTCCCAACTTTGCCCTCCCACTTTCTCAGTAGATGATTCTATTCAGTTGCTCCAGCTAAAAACTTAGAATTCATCTTTGATTCTTCTCTTTCATTTATCTCATCATCTAATCCATCAGCAAGTTTTGTCAATGCTACATCCAAACCAATATTCAGATTCAATAATTTCTATCTTTTTCTCTTCACTACTATCTTAGTCTAAAGCACTATCCAAGAAGATAGGATCCGCAAAAGTCAGAGCAGAAAATTAGGGAACACAGATTTTAAGATCTTAAGTAGTTAGGGGCAATATAATATCACAAAAATTAAAGAAGAAGAGGGTTTCAGGTAGGAATCAATAATCTATATAAATACCTAAGAATGCTGAGAAAGAGGGAGACTTAGAAAATAAGTTTATGGCACCTTAGAGGTCAAAGTAGAATTTAAAAGACTATATAGATTAAAGGCATGCAAAAAGAACTTTTTTAAGTTGCACAGCAAATGAAATCATCAACGAAATAAAAAGACAACCTGCAGAAAGGGAGAAGATATACTGAATATCACCAGTATATCTGATAAGGGGTTAATATCCAAAATTTGTATAAAGTACTTACAAAACTCAACACCAAAAAAAAACAAACAACCAAATTAAAAATGGTCAAAGTACCTGAACAGATACTTCTCCAAAGACATACAGATGGTCCATCTATGAAAAGATTCTCAACATCACTAACCATCAGAGGAATGCAAATTAAAACCACAGTGAGATACCATCTCGAACTTGTCAGAATGGTTATCATTAATAAATCAACAATCAGTGCTAGTGAGGATGTGGAGAAAAGGGAACCTTTTGTACTGTTGGTGGGAATGTACATTGGTTTAGCCACTGTAGACAGCAGTATGGCGATACCTCAAAAAATTAAAAATGGATCTGCTTTTTGACCCAGTGATAGCACTTCTGGGAATACATCCAAAGGAACTCAAATCACTAATTCGAAAGATCATAAGCACCACTATGGAAGAGGGTATAGGGGGCACAAATGGGAATGGGAAAAAAACTTTTTAACTAAAATATTCAAAATAAATAAATAAATAAATAGTTGTTAAAGGATTTGTATTTTATATCTATCTATTTTTATCTCATTGTGCTAGTAATTCACTTTCATTTTGTTTTTGGAAATTACTGGTCTGTAGAATATAGGAAATTAAAAAAAAACTATCTGAAAACATGTCCACACAGCAACCTGCATGTGAATGTTCATAGCAACTTGATTCATAATTGCCAAAATTTGGAAGCAACCAATACGTCTTTTAGTATGTGAATGGATATGTAAACTACAGTACATCTAGACAATGAAATATTATTAATGCTAAAAAGAAGTGAACTTGAGCCATGACAAGACATGGAGGAAACTTACAGGCATATTAACAAGTGAAAGAAGCTAATGTGGAAAGAATACCTACTGTACAGTTCCAACGATATGATATTCTGGTAAAGGAAAACTTGGGTACAGTAAAAGGATGCATGACTGCCGGGGGTTGGGGGTAGGGAGGGGTGAGGAGGCAGAGCACAGAGCATTTTTAGGTCAGTGAAATTTTTCTGTATGATGCTGTAATGGCACAAACATGTTATTAGACATTGTGAAAAACCATAGGATACACAACACTGAGACTGAATGCTACCATGAACTATGGACTTTGGGTAATGATGAATAATGTGTCAGTGTAGGCCCATTGCTTGGAAAAAATACATCACTGTGGGGCAGGATGTGATGGGGGGAAGGTTGTACATGTATGGAGGTAGGAAGTGTATGAGAAATATCTGTAACTTCGACTCAATTTTGCTGTGAAATGAAGACTGACCTAAAACATTGTCTACTAAAAACCATCTGGTTTTCACCAGAGTTGGTGTAAGAGACACTGCTCTATATTCATTACTCTTCGACTCCAAACTCTGCCAGCAATTTGGAATATATGAAACATCACGGTAACTCCTTCTAGGAGTCAAGAAAAAGGAGGAGCTGGGGGTGATTATTCACCACATGCCACAAAGTTTCCTATAAAAATTGACAGTAATAAAATTCAAACATTTTAGAGATATATAAGGTAAAATGTGAAAGTCCATCATAACCCCATACCCCACAGACAACAAGAATTATCACTATAAAAATTATTACTTTACTGCTTTTATATTTGTAGGAAAGTATAATCTATTCTCATTAATAAGTTTCCTTTTTTGTTTTTTATCTTGCATATTTTCACATGCCAATACAAAAATAAAAGTAATGACTTTAAAGAGGTAACATTTATCTACTATGTGTCAGGTGATGTTCTAAACACTTTACCATATATCATCCACTTGCTTCTCATGAAACCCTTTAAAGTAGAGATGACTATTGTGTCCGTTATACAGATGAGTAAACTGAGGCACAGAGATATAAAATAATTTGCTCAAGTTCACACAGCTATTAAATGGCAGATCCTAGCAATTGAAATGTATATAATTTTACTTTTTTTCTTTTTATTGACTACTTAGCATTTTAATTTAACTTAATTATTTCTATCTTAGTAGACATTTGGGTTATTGTGTTTTACTGTTATAAATAATGGTGCAACAACATCCTGTGCATATCAATTTATTCACTTAATTAGTGTTACCATAGAGTAAATCCCTAGATGTGGGACACTAGGTGAGAGGGTTTAATACATTTCGATTATAGCAGATGTTGGTGAATCGTCCTTCAAAATGCAGTAATATCAATATACGCTCACACCAGTCATGTATTAGAGTTCTCTGTTATTTACCCTTTACAAATACCATATATCATCACTTAAAAATCCTTCTCAACCTGAGAATAAAAATATCTCATTGTAGATATTTACAGAAATCTTAAAGCTTCATTATAAAGATGTGAAATTTCTGAAGATGGTTGTACATGGCATCTGGGCTTATGAGTCAAATTGCTCTGTTTTACCTCCCCCTTCTGCTCCGCCTGGGGAAAGAAGGAACAGACGCAGGCCTCCCTGGGAAGCCCTGGCACTAACTGCATCTCCCAGGGATTGGCCAAAACTGAACCAGCTTTTGGAAAGTACTAATTTAACGGTCATCCAACTTGCTGCAGTCAACCACCTGTCAGTCACTCCTCACAGGGCATGAGGCTGGAGTTTGATAACTTTGCTAAGGGCTGCTCGGGGAAGAAAGAAATAATACCAGACCGTATCACCAAGCTATATTCATTGCTTTTCTTCTTTACTGTCTGCCACCTTCAGCCCATCAAATATTTCATTTGCATGACATTTTTTCACTTGAACTGCTATTTGCCCTTTAAATGGCATCTTAGCACGCAAGGTCCTCTAGCTGTCTTCTTTCCCTTCTTCCATTGGCTGACACTTTCCCCGGACGTTTGTGAAAGGTTTGACATTCACGAAGTTTAAGGTCTTCTGGTGACACCAAAGGTAACAGCAATGGAAGTAAGATTAGCACTGCACGACATTATGTCTCTTCAGCATGGTTTGGCTCAGGCTGTGGAACCTGGGAACTTGTAACACACAGACAGAGGCCATGGCCATTTGCCTTCTATTTTATGATCATCCTATTTCATTACTTTGTGCTTTCACTACATCCCGGCTTTGCAGTCTGTAGCAGCAGGCTAGAGAGATAAGGCCTTCTGGTAATAAATAAAAGTAGAACGTTAAAACCACAGAAAGGGAATGGGGAAAATTGTGATGACAAGGCCATATGTTTAGCCTTGGATTGTGCTCCAAGAGTGGTTGGGAGCCTTTTTACTCTCCTTTAAGAGGACTTCACATTTACACTCTGCCTATCACCCATTCTTAAAAGCATAGGCTTCAGCCAGGGAAAGAAACTGTTTGACAGCACCCATTTCTCGTTCTAGAGGGTTAAGTACAAACAACAAGCATAGTGCAAACAGTTTCCACTCAAGATACAATTCAGTGTAATTCTGGATGTTACTAAGAAAAGGCATCGGGAAAATATCAATTTACTGATGATTAGCCACAAACAGGACCCTTATATTCCCTTTAGGTCCCAACATGTGCAGGTAACAGAGTTCTGAAAAGGAAGGGTACAAAGAGGCAGAATAAATGCAAACATGTTTAATTAATTGAACGATATGACCAAGTGATAAGTAAATAGGAAAAAGAGGAAAACCCTTGCTAATGATATTCATCATGCAATCTTTGACACATACTGGCTTGCATGACAACTGCAGGAAAAAGTCCCCATAATATGTAACATTTTATTTTACTTTTCATTTGAGTTCTCAATGTCAAATAAGGATCTGAATTCCATTGTTCATAAGGAAGTGTATTCCAAGAATTGGGAAACCAGAGAATAATGAAAAAATTTTAAAGCTCTTTCCTCTGCACTGAAGAAAATATTTTCAATGCAGATTTAGTAATATTTAGGATTTTTGCTTGTCCAATTTTTAATTTTTGGGGTGTTTTTTTCTTCTGACCACATCAACACACTGCTTTTTTGTATGCTCCAGAAAGAAACAATCAGAGGTTGGACAGAAAGCTACAAATGAAAGGAGTGGCCTGGGAAGCATTAGATGTATTTACTAAAGCACAAAGGCTCCCCCTCGTGATGTGTTGTGGACAACTCAGGCGGCCAGCTAGGAGACAGCAGGGACCAGTGCGAGCTGTCAGGAGGGCGTTTGAAATGCTAGTCACTGTATCTTATCACTGGTTTTTAATTGATTCAGATCCCCTCCACCATATGTGACTAACCATAGAACCCAAGTAGTCCTGGTAAAAATCATTAAAAAATAGAGGCAAATATTTTCTAGAACCCACAATAAATTCTAAATTAATTAAAGTACCTAGTAAAATTTTGATAAATAATTTTATGATCTTTGATTGGAGAATAACTCTCTAAACAGGATGTCAAAGCCACAACCCATAAAAGAAGAAGCTGCTAGATTTGATACATAAAATTCCTGAACTTTACCTAAACTAAATGAAAAGGAAACAGAGAAAAATGTTTACAATATGTAGAACAGACTGGTAGTCAATCTGCTTATGAAAAAACAAACTCTGACACAATTTTTAAGGGACAAATGCCGTATTATAGCTAATAAACACTAAGATACATTAGCTTCACTAGTTATAAAAATAAATAAATAAATAAAAATGAAAGGGACAATGAGATAGGTTTGTTTTGGGGTTTTGGTTTTTGTTGTTGTTGTTGTTGTTGTTGTTTTATATCTTGGCCCAGATTCAAAACAATGATAATACTCAGTGTTGAGTTTCCAGAAATAGACATTTGAATACATAAATAGGAATATATCTATATACATATACACACACAAATTTTCTAGGTGGTAATATAAATATGTATACTTATATATTTATCATATATTTATACTTATATATTGAAATGAGCATATTCTTTTAACTAGAACTGCAATATCTACAAATTTATCAAACATTCTTATATAAATAAGCAATGAATGTCCAAAGTGTTGCCTATTATAATGAGGTATTGCAAACAACATTAAATGTTCATTGCTTCATATTTGGTAAATAAATTGATTCATTTTCACAAAAGAAATACAATGCAGCTGTCAAAAACAGTAATATAATCATTCTGTATGATTCCGTTAAGTGTCAAGGATAAAAGTGTTTAATGAGAAAGGCAAATATTACATTGTCCTATTTTCTATAACTAAATTTGTATATGCATTTTATTTTTTTAAGGATGTTATCAATTTATTTTTAGAGACAGAAGAAGGGAGGGAGAAAGAGAGAGAGAAACATCAATGTGTGGTTGCCTCTCATGTGCCCCCTACTGAGGACCTGGCCCGCAACCCAGACATGTGCCCTGATCTGGGAATCGAATCGGTGACCCTTTGGTTCACAGGCTGGCACTCAATCCACTGAGCTACACCAGCAAGTGTGTATATGCATTTTAAATTTCTATAAAACTCATTGTTTAATTTCAAGAATGGTTATCCTGGGGAAAGGTGGGAGGGAATTTGCAAAGAGAGAATAGATAACTGGTGATTTTCACTTTTTCTTGATAGCTTCCTCTGTTTACTGAATTTGATACAAGAGACAAATATAACTTTTATAACAAAAATGACTAATTATTAAAAATTTAAATTAAAAATTTCTCCTTCTATACTATTTTCTTTGCTCTAACTTCAAAGACTTCAGATAACAAACTGGAAAATGCTACAGACCTAAACAGTTGACTGTTGTTCGGTCAACACACAGCTGACCGAACAGCCTGTAGGTTGACTATTAACAGTGCAAGAGCTTTGCTCTGGCAGTCGGTTCTGAATATGGCTAACCTTTGCTAAAATGAAACTTTTAGAGCGGAGGAGTTGTCTGCAATTATTCCCTCCAAATGTTCCATTTTCCAGAGAAAAATTTTTAGATTAGGAAGATGAAATGCCTTCCCCATGTCACAGAACAAAGGGCAGCAAACCAGACTAAAAAGTCAGATAAGCCCGCTCCTCGTCAATTTCTTGTTTGGCTCCAACCCGCACCTTCGTGATGTTCATTGTCAGTGCATATGAAAACAGAATTTAACGTAACGTAGTTGTCAGAGCGTGCTGGCGTTTCCTTACACACTGCCATAGATAGTCATACTGACTGAGATAGTACTGCCTTACTAGGAAGTGTACAACCAAACCTCCCATAACCCAAAATTCCTACTGGCAACAATAGGCACGATGGCAATGCTGATGACCGTGATGACGATGGTGATGGTGATGATGAGTTACTGTAGTGTGCAAATCATTTCATTTTCATGAGCTAGAAACATTATTGTCTGCATTTTCTTGAGGAAACCAAGGTTTAAAAAAGTGAACTGATCAATACCATAAAGCTGGTATGATATTCAAGCACCTTGTAGGAATGTCTAGCTCCAAAATTAAAAAATAAAGGATGTTCTATAGTTACCTGAAATTGCTTCAAAGATTTAAGACATACCATGTTTCCCTGATTCTAGATTAGAACTATGTACCATTCTCATAATGTCCAGCACATTATAATGTATTATCTGCTGTGTTGCAATGTATTTTCATGCCTCCTTTAAAACTGGTCTCATAAATAATGTGTTAATCAATAGTCGACCTCTATATTACACCTAAAAGCACTGACCCATCACATACTCATCAGAAGACGGCATGTCTCTCCACTAAACTGTCTTCAGACAACTTAAGAGAAAGTAGTGAGAATATCATAAATTACTTCCTAGCACTTATTCAATTATACTTGGACATTGGCTTAAAATAGGTAATAGATATAAATCTTTAGGAAATCTGATTTACTAAATTTTTCTGTAAATCTTCTATCTTCCTCATTCATGTTCTGTTTATCTTACATTCTTACCTTTTCTTATTACATTACTTTCCCTTTCAATTACTTTGTTTATATTTGTCTGCTGCAGTCTTAAACTGTATTCATTATTTCTCCATCATTCATATTGTAGACACCAGGTACTATTCCTCGTCCAATACTTCAAAAGCATCCCTGGGAAACAGCAAGGACGAGCAGTCAAGGAAAGCAAGGAGAATCACTGTAGAAATGCTAAATGGGCTGAAATTTAGGCGTGTAACACCATGAATCAGCTAGTTGCAGAGAGAAATTAGAGATCCTAAGACAGAGTTGTCCCTCCTTCTCCTCAAGTTTAAATGCAACAAAGATTGTCCTTGACCAAACTCTGATCCCTCTTTTCAACTAGGCCTCAACCTTGGCTTATAAAGACTTGAAGAAACACCAACAGTTTCTAACAACTCCTGGTCACTGCCCAAGGATGACCCTAGGTCCAACCTTATAGTTTCTGCCTGAGAAAATTCAATATTTCCAAAGGAACTTGCTGTTTGTTCCAATCCACATCTTAAGGGAGGGCCTTTCTCCATGGGAAGGTAGGCCCTGACTTCAGTAAGTGCCAGTAAGCAAACCCAGATCAGTTTCACACAGGCCAGCTCCTACTTCCTGATTTTAAATTTTTTCACTTCCCTGAAGTGACTGAGCCCCCTCTTAACATCCTCCTGTTCCCTAACTCATCCTTTAAAATGCCAGTCGCCTCTGTATAAACTGAAGTTGAGGTCAGTTCATGCTGAACTCTTTTCCCTATTGCAATAGCATATTGCGCCGATTAAAATCAGTCTTTACCTCTTTAACTATATGTCTGGCTTTGTTTCTCTTTGACGTGGGAGGCAGTACAGGAGTGAGGATATTTGGCAAGAGGAAAACGAGGAAGAACCCGGGGTACTTCTAGATGTAGTGAACAGGCATCTCCTTCAGGTTCCCGAGAGCTCTTTTCCTTTCAGACACTCACCCCGGAGAAGACGATGAGTGGGACTCAGAAGGGAAGAAATAGGATGTCACTTGAATAAGGCTCAAGGGCAAAAGAAGCAGAGGAGGCCTTCCAGTTTCCTTTAAGCCTCCACCAGTCCATTCAGCAGGGTAAAATATGAGACAGGAACTGTAGCTACTAAAAAACATAGATTAACCACTCGCCCTTAATCAGAGTTAACTCCCAGGAGAAAATTAAAATACATTACAGCTCTGCGTCAATGGTGGAAGCAAAAAAAACCCAAGTTGGTGGAATATGACCAGTGGGAGTCATAAGTAGCTGCAAATAGAGGGCAGGGGCTGGGATTCCTGGATTCCTGACTGGAAGGAAGGAAAAGGTAACAGCGAGGTGTGATAAAGTGTACATAAGGATCAGGAGCTAGACCCAGCTGACCTGAACCCACACCCTCCCTCTGGCCCTGACCAGTTGTGTGTTTGTGAGTGATCTTGGGTATTTCATTAACATTCTCTGAGCTCCAGTAGTTTTCTTTCTGTCAAGGGAGGATAATAATACATGCCTGCAAAATAACACAGAAGCTGTAGAAAATGCTTAGCACAGGACCTAGCACCAAGAGAGAAATCAGACACAAGATGGGATTTTCCTGATGCTCTGCATTGCCAACTTCCATAGAGGATTGCCAAATTTAGCAAATAAAAATATAGGACACTCAGTTAAATTTCAATGTCAATAATCAAAGTATAAATAAAGTTCTTCAATTTAAGTATGTCCCATGAAATATGTGCCTCTTATTTTTCTGAAATTCAAATTTAACTGCACTTCCTATATTTTACCTGGCAATCCTACAAGTTGCACTCCAAGCTGGAGTAAATTAGATCATTAATATAGTACCTTTGTGAAGAATCGACAAGCAATTGAGTGTCAAAGGTCCTCTCTGGGACTCACTGGGACTCACTGGGACGGAGGCAAACTGGTTCTGCTGCTCCCAGTCCTCTCTCACACACTCTACCCATTCCCATCCCCACCCTGCAGAGCTGTGGAAACTGCTGGAGATTTGTTGGAATAAGGAATTATCAGTTTAGGCATACAGTATTTTTCACAACTTCCACTAAACCAAATGCAGAGATTACCTCCTCTTCTCAGTTGGATGAGTTGATCATACACATGACATCTTTGCCATGACAAAAATGCTTGAGTTTCCTAGGACACAAGCAAATATCTCAGAAGGTCTGGGAGCCCAGAAAGGGGATTTGGAAGAGTCTTAAAAAGGAAGTCAGAACAGGCTGCCTTCTATCACATTCAGCGCAGGGATGAGGCACCTGTGTACCATCTAAAGAATTTGCATGCAAGATAACAAGGATTTTTCTTCTTGCTTTTATTATTTGATGTGTATTCAGAACTAACAATATATACTTCAAAATATTATGTATAATATAATATATAATATAAATAATATGATATAATTTATTATATCATATTTATTATATTATATTATGTTATGTTATCTTTATTATATCACAAACAAACCCAGAACTACAGTTTCACTGGTTAATGAAATATTGCAATAAGATTTGCTGATCTTAGGGAGTTTGTCAAGTAAATTTCAACACTTAAAATACTGCGCCCTGGTGCAAATTTCTATTTCGTTTGTTGAATTTTTTTTTGTGCAAAATGAAAAATCAATAAAATATGCCCACAAAAAAAGTTAAAATAGCAAAAGAAGGAAAAACATTTTAGTTCAAGAAGCCAGAAAAACTTCCGCCGATTCTCAGATGTGTTCAGTAGGAACAGAAGCAAGGGTCTGGCTATCTTTGTAGTAAGTACACAGGGGCTTGGAATAGTATCACCAAGTTCCTGCCACATGGAGCATCTGCATAAACAAAATGCCCCAAATCCAATGCACCAACACTGAGGATTATGTGTGGTAGGCGTAACAGAGCAAATTCTTAGATGGCCCCCAAGATTCCTGCTCCTACTGTGCGAATCAAAAAAAATATCTGCTATTTTGAGCCGATAAGTTTGTGGTAATTGGGATGCCACAGTAGAAAACTAATACAGAGGATAAGAGTTATCGCTTAAAGTTGGTTTGGCGGAAAGGAGGCGATAGTTGAATTAACCTTAGAAAAGAAAAGCAAAGGATATCATAACCCTAGTCTAGTGAGAAGAACATTACATAACTCAAAATGAGGTATATTCTACTAACTACCAATCAGTAGTCCTCAAAATTATCAAGATCATGAAAAACAAGGGAATTGTCACTGACCGGAGGAGACTAAAGAGGCACTGGGTGAATGTCCTGTGCTATCCTGGATGGCATACTAGAAAAGAGGAAAGACATTAATTAGTGGAACAAGTGAATAAAGCCTAGAGTTCAGTTTTAAAATAAATTAACTAAATAATCTAACCAAATTGGCAAAGTATCACAGATAGACATATCATGTAAATGAATTTAATAGTGGACATGTGAAGTTTAAATATATATTTTCTTTTATATACAACAAATGCCTTTATTTTGATCATTCGCTACGAATTTGGTAAAATATTACAAAAATGGTTTATAGTCACTATATTTAGTAAACAAAATACATCAGATTTTTTAAGTAAGTGTAGCATGCAAAAAAAGTATAGTTCTGGCATACTGATCTTTTCTTTATGGCCTTGGTGGATCCCCAAGGTCAGTCCAAAGCAAAAATAAGAAGTGTAATGTCCTAAGGTGTTGTTATATGGCTCCATTGCTAACATAGGTCAGGAGATAGTGAGATTATAAAATGTCACCCTCTAATCTGAGTTTCTGATACTTAAGAGCTCACTAGAGAACCAACAAGTTTAAAGATTCTCTTCCAGAGTGTTTAATGTGCTTTTTAAAGGTGAACTCAAAGATTTACCTGCAGAGAGGAGAGAGATCAAGCCCAGGGTTCTGCAGAGACCAGCATGACACTATTAACATCAAATGTAATACAGTCCTTATACTGCTTTAATTATCAATGCTAATAGAAGAAGCACAGGGCAATAAATTCAGAATTTAGCTGGCAAAGGAGGCAAGTTTTCATGTTTCATTTTTAAAAGCATCATACTCCTATCTAAGTTGAAGTGTCCTTGCCTGCTCTTTCAGACTTGTCCTTGCTGTCTTCTCTAAAGCTCTTATTGAAGGGAAGGGAAGGGAAGGGAAGGGAAGGG
>PVKM010042443.1:0-12811 GCA_004027735.1 Carollia perspicillata | reverse complement strand
TAACCCTAAACCTAGTTCTAGAACTAGGCCTAATCCTAACACTCACACTAACATTAACCCTAATGCTAACCCTCGCCCTAACATTAACCCACCCCTCACACTAGCCCTAGAACAAGCTCTCTCCATAAACCTAGGGCTGATCCTGACCCTAATACTTAGCAAAACAAGACATTACCCTAGCCCGAATCCTAAAACTAAATGTAAACATGATTCAAACTCGAAAACTAACAAACACAAACACTAACACTACCTCTTATCCTAACTATACCCCTCAGCCTAAATCTCAACCTAACACTAGCTGTAGCCGTAGCCATGGCCTTTACCTACCATAAACCTAACACTAATCCTAACCAATACCTAGGTCTAATATAAACCAGCTGTGGCCCGAGACATATACTTAACCCTAACTCTTACCCTAGCTGTAATCCTAGCCCTAAACCTAAAATTAGCCCTAGCCCTAGCCCTAAAACTATCTCTAAATTTAGCCTAACACTGGCACTACCACTAATCCTAACCTTAACACTAGTGTTAGCATTAAAGTTAACCCTAGCCTTAGAACTAGCCCAAGCTCTAAACCTAACCCTAAAACTTACATTAAAACTAGCCCTAACCCTAGCCCGAACTGTAAATTTAAACTTATCCCTAAAAATTTCCCTAGCTGCAACCTTTGCCCTAGCCCTAACCATAAAAATAACCCTAAAATTAGACCTACCCTAACTCTAGGCATAACCCTAGCCCGAGGCCTAGCGTTAGTCCTACTCCATACCCTAACCCTATCCCTAACAATACTTCTCTCCGTAGCTCTATCCTAACCCTAACCCTAGCCCTAACCTCAGCACTAACTCTAACACTAATCTAACCAATCCTAAACCTAACACTCAAACTAACCTCAAATGTAGCCCTATCCAGAGCTCTAAACCTAACCCCAGCCCTAGCCCTAGCCCTAACATTAGCCCTAGACATAACCATATCCCTACCCCATCCACATCCGTAACCCTATCCTAAGCCTAAGACTAGACCTAAAGGTAATCATAACCCTAACCCTGGCCCTCCCAGTAAGCCTAACCATAGACATAGTCCTAGCCCTAGGCCTAACCATAATGCTAAAACTAACCCTAATCCTAGCCCTAACCCTACACCTAACCCTCATGTTAAATCTAACCCTAAGCCTAAACCTAACACTCAAACTAACCCTAAAGATAGCACTATCCATACACCTAACCCTAACCCTAGCCCAAGCATAGCCCTAACCCCAGCCATAAGAAAAGCCGTAGTCCTAGCCTTACCCCTAATTCTACCCTTAGTCATAGCCCCTGCCCTAAACATAGCCCTGGACCTAGCCCTAATCCTAGGCCAAGCCTTAGCCCTAACCCTAGCCCTATTTCTAGCCCGAAACCTAACCCTAAACCAAGCAAAACCTCTAAACCTAACCCTAAAAATAACACTAGCACTTAGCATAACACAAGCCCTAACCCTAATCCTAAATGTGAACATAACCCAAAACCTAAGGCTGACCCTAGCCATTGGGGTAGAGCTAGCCCAAGCCCTACCAAAACTCTAACCTTATTCGTATCAATATCCGTATTGCAAACCCTAACACTAACCCTAACCCTAGCCCTACCAGTAACCTTACCATAATCCTAAACCTAGTTCTAGAACTACACTAACCTGAACACTCACACGAACCCTAACCCTAATGCTAACCATCGCCCTAACACTAACCCACCCCTCACACTAGCCCTAGGAGAAGCCCTATCCATAACCCTAGCGCTAAGACAGAACCTAATAATTAGCATAACCATGGACTTACCCTAGCCCTAACCCAAAACCTAAACCTAACCCTAAACCAAACACTAACACTGACACTAACAAACACTAACAATAACAATAACAATAGAATAACAATAACTATAATCCTAACCATAACCCTAAGCCTAAATCCCACCCTAACACTAGACATAGCCATAGCCGTGGCCCTAAACCTAACCATAAACCTAACACTAATCCTACCACATCCCTAGGTCTAAGATAACCTAGCCCTAGCCCAATCCCTAACCCCTAATCTTACACTAGCTGTAAACCTACACCTAAACTTAAAACTAGCCATAGTCCTAGCACTTGCCGTAGCCTTAACCCTAGACCTAGCTCTATTTCTAGACCAAACACTAAGCCTAAAACTCACACTTAACCTAGCCACAACCCTATCCCTAGCCAGAACCCTAAACTTAGCACTAATCCTCAACCAAACTCTTATTTTATTTCTAGCCAAAACCAAAACCAAACCATAGCCCAAATCCTAACCCTAACCCTAATTCTAATCCTAGCCTTAGCTCTAAGCCTAAAGCTAAACCTAACGCTAACCCTAACCCTAATCCTAACCCAAGCCCTCATCTGAAATGTAATCCTAACCCTAGTCCTAGCCATAGCCATAGCCCTAACCCTTACCCTAACCCTAAATCAATCCCTGCCCCTAAAAGTAACCCTAACCCTAGCCATATCCCTAGTCCTAGCCCTAACCTTAAATCTAACTTTAAATCTAGCCCTAAACCAAGCCCTGAAAATAACCTTAGTCGTACCTGTAGCCAGCCATACATTAAGCCCTAACAGTATCTCTAAACCAAGCAGTTGCCCTGGTCCTAGGTCTACACAAAAACCTAACTCGAACCCTAACCATATTCCTAACAATAATCCTATCCCTAGCCATAACCCTAACCCAAATCCTAACAGTAATGCTACCCCAAACTCTAAACCTAATTCTAAACCTAACCCTAACTCTACATCATACCTGAACCCTAACCCATCCTTTAAGTAAACATAACCATAATACTAAACCTAAACTTGACCCTAGACATACCCCTAAGCCTAAGCCTAATTCTAAACGTAACGCTAAACTAACGCTAAACCTAGCCCTAAACCTAATCCTAAAGATAGCCCTTAACCTAACCCAAATCCTACCCCTAACAGTAACCCTAATCCTTAACCTAGATCTAATCTAAACCCTAAAACTAGCCCAAAAATCTAACCCTACCCTGGCTCTAGCCCTGCACCTAACCCTAACTCTAAACCTATCCCTAGACCCAACATTAACCCTATACGTAACCCTAACCCTAAACTTATCCCGAGCCCTAAACCTAACCCAAGATCTAGCCCTAGACAAAACCCTAACCTTACACTTAAATCTCAGCTTAGCCCTAAACCTATCCCTAGCCCTAATCTTAACCCTAACCCTAGCCCTTATACTTACCCTAACATTAAACCTAAATCTAAACCTATACCTAGCCCTAGTCCTAGCCCTAACACTATCTCTTGTCCTAAACCTAGGCCTAACCCCAGCTCTAGCCATTGTCCTAGCCATAACTCTAGCCTGAACACTAAAACCTGAACTAACCCTAACTGTAATCCTAACCTTAACCCTAACCATTACCCAAGACATAACCCTAACATGATCTCTAACCCTAGCCCTAGAACTGTCCCTAAACCTAGCCCTAGCACTAGCCCTAGCCCTAGCTCTAACTCTAACACTAGCCATAGCCATATTCCTAATACTAGTCCTAGCTAAAGTTCTAATCCTAACCCTAATAGCAGCTCTAACACAAACCCTAGCAAAAACCAAACTGCAAGCCCTAACCCTACTCCTAAATCTAAACATAATCCTAATCCTACACCTAACCCTATACTGAACCCTAACCATAGCCTTGTCCATAGCCATAACCCTAACCCTACCTCTAGCCCTAACCCTAACTCTACTTATAACCATAGCCTTATCACTATGACTACCCCGAAACCTAACCATAGTCCTATCCCTAGCCCTAACCCTAGCCATAACCAGAATCCTAGCCCTAGCCAGTACCCTAACCCAAACCCTAACCCAAAACCTAAACGAAGCCCTAACCCTAATCCTAACCCTTGAAAGAACCCTAAAGCTAACCATATCCTACCCCTGAGCACAGCACTACACTAACCATATACCTACACCTACGCCTATCCCTATCCCTAGGCCTAGACCTAAACCTTACCCTAACTGAAAAATTATCCATAACCCGAGCACTACCATAAGCCCAAGATCTACCCTTAACACTAATCCTAACACTAGCGTTAAACGTAGAATAGCAATACACCTAGCCCTAGCCCTAGGCCTAACCCTTCACCTAGTCCTGAACCTGGCCACAAACCTAGCCCTACCCCTTCCCATTACCCTACCCCTAACCTAACCATTGAACTAGAACTAATCCTAACCATAAACATAAACATAACCCTAGCCCTAGCACATACCCTCCACTAAACTTAACCCTACCTCTAGCCCTAAACCTACCCTAACCTCAGGAATACCACTAGACTCACCTCTAACCCAACACTAACACTAGGCATAGCTCTACTTCTAAACATAACCCTAACCCAAACACTGGCCCTAAACATAATCCTAATCAAACCGGTAGCACTAACACTAACCCTAACCCTAACCCTAACCATGACCATAGCCCTACACAAACAATAGACATATCCCTAACCCTAGTCATGGACCTAGCACTAACCATAATCATTTCTGAAACTCTAAATCTAGCATTAGTCTAGCCCTAACCCTACCCTTATACAAACTTAACCCTAGTATAACCCTAGACCTAGACATAGCCATACCCCTAACCCTAACCCTAAATTTAAAAACATTAAACCTAGCTCTAATTCAAATTCCAGGCCTAGCCCTAGTCCTAGTCCTAACACTAACCCTAACCCTAACCCTAGCCCTAGCCCTAGCTCTAAACCTATCTCTAAACTTAGGCTAACACTGGCACAAACAATAACCCTAACCCTAACACTAGCATTAGGATTAAACCCACTCCTAGCCTTAGAACTAGATCAAGAACTAAACCAAACTCTAAAAATTACATTAAACCTAGCCCTAACACCAGTCCTAACCGTAAATTTAAACTTATCCCTAAACTTTGCCCTACCTTACCCCTCAACCTAGCCCCAACCCTAAACAAAGACCCACTCTATCTCTAGCCATAACTTGATCAAGGCCTAGCCTTACACCTATTCCATATCCTAACACCATCCCTAACACAACTGCTCACACTAGCTTTAATCCTAACCCAAGCCATAGCCCTAAACTGAACACTAAGCATAACCCTAAGAATAGCCTTAACACTAACCCTGAACCTAAACTTAAACCTAACACTTCCCCTACACCTAAATCTAACCCTGTTCCTAGACCTAACCCTAAGACTATCACTAGCCCAAAACCTGACCCTAAAACCAGCCCTAACACTAACACTAACCCTAACCCTAGCCCCAGCCCTAGACCTAGAGCTAACACTCACCCTTGACCTATAAACACCTAACACTATCCCTCAAGCTAAACCTAACACTGTCCTTAAGTTTCGCTCAACCATAACATTAACACTAACCATAACACTAATCCTAACCCTAATCCTAAACCTAACCTAAACCCTAAACGTAACCCCAGGCTGATCCTATATTAACCCTAAACGTAAACCTATTTGTAATCCCAAACCTAACCCTAGCCCTAGCCATAACCTTAAGCCAAGCCCTAGTCATAGCCCTAACACTAGACCTAAAACTAACTATATTTCTAGCCCTATTTGGAACCTATCCTATCACTAAACGGAGAGCTAGCTCTAACCCTAACCCCAAATCCAACCCTAACCATGACCCCAATCCTAGTCCTAGCATTAACTCTAACCTGAACCCTAGCACTAACACTAACCAAAAAGTAACCCTAATCCTAAACTTATCCCTAAACATAATCCTAACCAAAGCCGTACCCCTAATTATAACACTAATGCTAATCCTAAACGGATCCTTAGCCCTAACCCTAACTTTAACCCTAACACTAGCCCTAATCTGAACCCGGACCATAAACCTATCCATGGACCCAAGCCTAGCCATAGCCATATCCCTAGCAGTAACCCTACACCTAACCCTAACCCTAGTACAAGCCCTACACTCACCCTAGCTCTATCCTTAGGCCTATCCATAACATTAGCCTGAACCCTAAACCTTGAATTAACCCTAACTTGAAACTTAACACTAACCCTAACACTAGCCTAGCCCTTACACAAGCTGTAGCCCTAAACCTATCACTAACCCAAGCCTTAACCCTAACGCTAACCCGAAACCTAAGCCTAAGACTAACCCTAGATCTAGCCCTGGCCATACTCTAACGCTAACCCTAACCCTCACCATAATCCTAGCCTTAGCCATAAACCTAAGCCTAAACCTAACCCTGGTACAAGCCCTATGCTCTATACTTAGACCTACACCCTTGCTCTATACTTAGACCTATTCATAATATTAGCCCAAAACCTAAACCTTGAAATAACCCTAACTGTAACCCTAACAGTACCGTGTTCCTAACACTAATCATTGCTCTAGATCTATCACTAAGGCTAATCCAAACCCTTACCCTAACCATAACCGTACACCTAACCCGAAATCTAAGCATAAGCCTAGACCATGACTCGACCGTAAGTCTAAAACTAAACCTTACTCTAGCCCTAGTCCTAACCCAAAACCTAGCCCTAACACAAACACTAAACATAGCTCTAATCCTAACTCTACCCCTGACCCCTGCCCTAATCAGAAACCTAAACCTAACTTTACCCATAGTCATAGCCATAGCCCTAACTCTAAACCTAACCCTACATATAACATTATCCCAATGCCGAACCCTAAGCCTCACCCTAGCCATGCCCCTATTCCTAGCCTGAACCCAAAGTCTTACCTAAACCTAGCCATAGCACTAGACATAGTCCTGTCCCTAACCCTAAACCTAACCCTAGCCTTCACCCTAGTCCTAACAAAAATCTTAGCCTTAAACATAAACCAATCGCCAGCCTTAACGCTAATGCTAAACCTAACATAGACCTAAAATTAAGCCTAAACCTAACCATAGCACTCCCACTAACCCTAACACTAGCCATACCCCTGCAAAACACAGAACACTAACGCTAAAGCTAACCCAACCCCAACCCTAGCCCTAACCTCACCATAAACCCTACCCTAATCTAACCCTAATCCTAAACCTAGCACTCAGACTAACCGCAAATGTAGCCCTATCCAGACCCCTAAACCTAACCCTAGCCCTAGGCCTAGTCCTAGCCTTAGCCCTAGACATAACCATATCCCTACACCTATCCCCATCCATAACCCTAACCCTAAGCTTAAGACTAGACCTAAAGGTAATCCTAACTCTAACTCTAGCCATCCCCCTAACACTAACCCTACACATAGTCCTGGCCCTAGGCCTAACCATAATGTTAAAACTGAACTTAATCCTAGCTCTAACCCCACCCCTAATGCTAATGCTAAATCTAACCCTAAGCCTACACCTAACACTCAAACTAACCCTGAACATAGCACTTTCCAGAGACCTGACCCTCTCACTATCCCTAGTGTAGCCCTAACTCTAGACATAAGCCTAACCGAGTCCTAGCCCTACACCTGATTCTAGACTTAGTCATATTCCCAGCCCTAACCATAGCCCTGGACCTAGCCCTAACCCAACACCTAGCCTTAGCCCTAACCCTAGCCCTATTTCTATCCCGAAACATAACCCTTAACCTAGCCCAAACTCAGAACCTAACCCTAACAATACCACTAGCGCTAGGCATAATCCCAGCCCTAACCCTAACCTTAAATGTAAACATAACACAAATCCTAAGACAGACCCTAGCCATTCTGGGAGAACTAGCCAAAGATATACCATACTATATCCCTAACCATATCAATATCCATATTGGAAACCATAACCCTAACTCTAACACTAACACTACCAGAAACCCTACCATAACCCTAAACCTAGCTCTAGAATGAGTCCTAACACTAACACTGCCACTACCCTAACCCTACTGCTAACCCTTGCCCTAAAACTAACCCACCTCTAACACTGTCCCTAGAACAAGTGCTCGGCATAACCCTAGTGCTAACCCTGAACCTAATACTTAGCATAATCATTGCCTTACCCTAGCCCTAACCCTATACCTAAACCAAACCATAAACCCAACACTAACACTAACATAACACACAAACACTAACACTAATAGTAACACTAACTAACACTAACACTAACACTAACATTAACACTAACACTAACACTAACACTAACACTAACACTAATACTAGCTTTAATCCTAACCATGCCCATAGGGCGTAATCTCACCCTAACACTAGACGTAGCCGTAGCCATAGCCCTAAACCTAACCGTAAACCTAACACTAATCCTAAACCATTTGTAGGTCTAACCTAAACCTAACCATAGCCCTAGCCCTATTCCTAACCTAACTCTTACCATAGCTGTAACCCTAGCCCTAAACCTAAATCTAGCGCTTGGCCTAGCCATACACATAGCCTTAACCCTAGACCTAGCTCAATTTCTAGACAAAACCCTAACCCTAACCCTAACACTCACTCTAAACCTAGCTATAACCCTACCCCAAGCCATAATCCAAATGCTAGCACTAACCCTCAACCTAATGCTAACCCTATTTCTAGCCGAAACATAAACCAAACGCTAGCCCATATCCTAACCCTAACCCTAATTCTAATCCTAGCCCTAGCCATAAACCTAAAACTAACGCTAACATAACCCTAATTTTAACCCTAACCAAAGCCCTAAACTGAAACGTAATCCTAACCATAGTCCTAACCATAGCCATAGCCCTAACCCTAAATCTTACCTAAATCCATGCCTACCCCTCAATTAACCTTAAACCTAGCCATAGCCCTAGTACTAGCCCTAATCTTAACTCTAACTCTAAATCTAGCCCTAAACATACGGCTGAAACTAACCTTAGTTGTACCTATAGCCATACATTTAGCCATAAGAGTATCTCTCAACATATCTGTTGAGCTAACCTTAGGCCTACACACTAACCTAACTCGAGCCCTAACCATAGCTCTAACAATAATCCTACCCCTAGCAATAACCCTAACCCAAACCCTAACACTAACGCTAGCCAAAACCCTAACTCTAATCCTAATCCTAAACCTGACCCTACTCCGAACCCTAACCCTAACCCTAATCCTTGAACTAAACATAACCATAATACTAACCCTAAACTTGACCCCAGATCTAACCCTAAGCCTAAGCCTACATGGTATGCTAACCTAGCGTTAAACCTAGCCCTAATCCTAAACCTAAAGATAGCCCTTAACCTAACCCTAGGCCTACACCTAACACTAACCCAAACACTAACCCTAGGCCTAAAGCTAACCCTAACACTAGCTCTAGAACTACAAGTAACCCTAAACATTATCCTAAACCTGAACCTATCACTAGACCTAACCCTAACCCTAAAGCTAACCCTAAACCTAAAGTTATACAAAGTCCTAAATCTAACCAAAGCTCTAGCCCTAGCCCAAACCCTAACCCTAAACTTATGTCTAACCCTAAACCTAAACCTAACCCTAGACCTACCCCTAAAACTAACCCTAAAAGCACTAAACGTAACTCTATGTGCAACATCAGCGCTAGCCCTAGTCCTAGCCCTAACACTAACCCTAACCATAACCCTAACTCTAGCCCTAGTCCTAAACCTAACATTAAACATAGCCTAACACTGGCACTAACACTAACCCTAACATTAACACTAGCGTTAGCATTAAACCTACACCTAGCCCTAGAAATAGCCCAAGCTCTACACCTAATGCTCAAACTTGCATTCAACCTAAACCTAACCCCAGCCTTAACCATAAATTTAAACTTATCCCTAAACTTTGCCTTAGCAGTACCCCTCGCCCTAGCCCTAATCCTAAAACTAACACTACCACTAGACCTACCCTAACTCTAGACATAACGCTAGCCTGAGGCCTAGCCTTACTCCTATTCCATACCCTAACCCTATTCCTAACACTACTACTCACCCTAGCTCTAATACTAACCCTGGCCATAGCCCTAAACCTAAAACTAACCCTAATCCTAACAATAGCCTTAACACTAACCCTGAACCTGAAATGAACCCTAACACTCCCCCTACACTTAAACCTAACCTTGCACCTAAACTAACCCTAAAACTATCTCAAGTTTGAAACCTAACCCTAAACTTAACACTAGCCCTAACACTGACTCTGACCCTAGCCCTATCACTGAACCTAAAGCTAACACTCACCCTTGCCCTATAAAGAAACGTAACACTATCTCTCGACCTAAACCCAACACTGTTTCTCATCTTAGCTCAAACCATAACATTAACACTGCCCATAACATTAATCCTAACCCTAACACTAAACATAACCTAAATCTTAAACCTAACCCCAAGGCGATCCTATATTAACCCTAACTGTAAACCTATTTGTAACCCCAAACCTAACACTAGCCATAGCCCTATTCTTAACCCTAACCCTATCCCTAGCCCTAACTCTAGAGCTAAACCTAACCATCTTTCTAACCCTAATTGGATCCTAACCTACCACTAAACCTAGCCCTAGCTCTATCTCTAACCCTTAATCTAACCGTAAAAATAAACCCAATCGTAGTCCTAGCACTTACCCTAGCCTGATCCTAGCCCATACAGTAACCTAAAAGTAACCCTAACCCTAACCTTATCCCTAGACATAATCTTAACCAAAGCCTAACCCTAACTATAACACTAATGCTAACCCTAAACCTATCCTTAGCCCTAACTTTAACCTTAACCCTAACATTAGCTCTAACCCTAACCCGAACCCTAAAACTATCCATGGACCCACACCTAACCATAGCCATAGCCCTACCATAACGCTACACCTAACCCTAACCCTACTAGAAGCCCTACGCTCACCCTACCTCTATCTTTAGGCCTATCCATAACATTATCCCGAACCCTAAACCTTGAATTAACCCTAACTTGAACCCTAACACTAACCCTAACAATACCCTAGCCCTGACAATAGCTATAGCTGTAAGTCTACCACTAACCCAAGCCTTAACCCTAAACCTAACCCTAACCCAAAGCCTAAGCCTAACCCTAGGCCTAGACTTGGCCATACTCTGACCCTAACCCGAACCCTAATTCTCACCCTAATCCAAGCCCAAGACATAACACTAAACCTAACGCTAACCCTAGTACAAGCTCTACGCTCACCCTAGCCTTATTCTTCGACATATCTATAATATTATTCCAAAACCTAAACCCTGAAATAACCCTAACTGCAGCCCTAACACTACCCGATCCATTACACTCGCCATCGCTCTAGATCTATCACTAAGGCTAGCCCTAAACCTTACCCTAATTGTAACCATAACCGTAACCCTAACCCTAAGCATAAGCCTAGACCGTGACCTGACTATAAGTGTAACACTAACCCTAACTCTAGCCCTAGTCCTAACACTATACCTAACCCTAAGACAAATACTAAGCATAGCTCTAATCCTAACTCTAGCCCTGACCCCTGCCTTAATCCAAAACCTAAACCTAACTTTACCCATAGCCGTAGCCATAGCTCTAAACATAACCCTAACCATGTACCTAACCCTATCTCTAAGCCTAACCCTAACCCTCACCTAGCAGTAGCCCTATCCCTAGCCTTAACCCAAAATCTTACCTAAACCTAGCCATAGCCCTAGCCGTAGCCCTAGCCCTAACCCTAAACCTAACCCTAGCCCTCACCCTAGCCCTAACAATAATCTTAGGCCTATACATAAATTATCTCCAGCCATAACCCTAATCCTAACCCTAACATAGACCGGAAATTCAGCTTAAACCTAACTGTAGCCCTCCCACTAACGCTAACACTAGCCATAGCCCTGGCATTAGCCATAACACTAACGATAACGCTAACCCTAACCCTAACCCTAGCCTTAACCTCACCCTAAACCCTAACTCTAAACTAAGCCTAATCCTAAACCTAGCACTCAGACTAACTGAAAACGTAGCCCTATCCAGAGCCCTAAATCTAACCCTAGCCCTAGGCCTAGTCCTAGCTGTAGCCCTCAACATGACCATATCCCTACACCTATACCGATCCATAACCCTAACCCTAAGCTTAAGACTTGACCTAATGGTAATCCTAACCCTAACCCTAGCCTTCCCTCTAATGCTACCCCTACAAATAGTCCTGGCCCTAGGCCTAACCATAATGCTAATACTGACCCTAATACTAGCTCTAACCCCACCCCTAATGCTAATGCTAAATCTAACCCTAACCCTACACCTAACACTCAAACTAATCCTGAACATAGCACTATAAAGAAACCTAACCCTCTCCCTATCCCTAGCATAGCCAAAACCCTAGCCATAAGCCTAACCGTAGTCCTAGCCTTACCACTGATTCTAGACTTAGTCATTTACCCAGCCCTAACCATAGCCCCGTACCTAGCCCTAACCCAACACCTAGCCTTAGCCCTAACCCTAGCCCTATTTCTAGCCCAAAATGTAACACTTACCCTAGCCCTAACTCAGAACCTAACCCTAACAATACCACTAGCGCTAGGCACAATCCCAGCCCTAACCTTAACCTTAAATGTAAACATAACACAAAACCTAAGACTGACCCTAGCCATTCTGGGAGAACTAGCCCAAGCCATACCATAACTCTGTCCCTAACCGTATCAATATCCGTATTGGAAACCCTAGCCCTAACCCTAACCCTACCAGAAACCCTACCATAACCCTAAACCCAGCTCTAGAAAGAGTCCTAACCCTAAAACTCCCACTACCCTAACCCTACTGCTAACCCTTGCCCTAAAATTAACCCACCCCTAAAACTATCCCTAGAACAAGCTCTCTGCATAAAACTAGCGCTAACCCTGAACCTAATACTTAGCATAATCATTGCCCTACCCTAGCCCTAAACCTGAACCTAAACCTAGCCA
>PVKM010042442.1:0-12808 GCA_004027735.1 Carollia perspicillata | reverse complement strand
ATATTACTATTACATAATGAAGTTTTTTATTCCAGAAAGAACAAATCACTTTGTTTATAATTTCTTCATTTAAAAAAGTCATCATTAGTCTCTAAAGGTATATATTTATTGTTCCTGTTATAGGTAGAAAATATCACCAAATATTTTTCCAAAAGATGAAAACACTGTATCTAACATCTTTTTTCCTAATAAAATCTAGTGATTCATTAAAGACAAACACTACTGTTAAAAGAGTAGCTAATGAGTATATATTACATATAGAAAAATAAGTATTATTAATAGAAAGAATACACTGATTAATTTATCAATCATTTCAGTTTCCTGAATTCGGCAAGCATGAATGTCTGAAGGAAGACTTTCCAGCAATTATTATCTTGCTTTCTCTGTAGCTACTTTTAATCTTTCTTAAGATATCTGTGTTTTAATATCTGCCTTATAAACAATTCATGCAAACACTTAGGGAGGTAAATATAAGCAAATTCCTCAGGGTTAATGACTAATGACAATAAATGCAGAACAGATACCAATACCAGTTACTTCTATCTAAAACTCAAAAAAAAAACAAAAAACCAAGCTATCTTTTTTTAGCTACGACTAAATCATAGCTAAATCAACAGTTAAAAGAGGTATCAATCAGACTATTCAAATTCTTCTAAACTGCATCAAAATACAAAACAAAAAGTTTTCTTTGATTCACAGCACAAAGAACAGCTAAATTTTTAGGAAGCGACTTCCAAATTCCTTACTGTGCCTTTCAAGTCACAAGGTCTAATCCTGGCTTTCTCCATATCGCTAAATTCTTGATAAACAGCAGAAAACTGCTATCATTGTTTGATTTCAAAGGTAGGACAAAGAGCAAGGAGTTATTTTAAAAGCAGGTACTTGGGGAAGAGGGAGTAGATGGGGGCTTACCCTAGTTTTTATTATTGTGGTAGAAATAAAAGACAAATTTTAGTGAAGTATCAAATGTTACTGTTTCCTTGTTTATTTAGTAATAAAGACTTTTACCACAACCACCCAAAGCAGTGCAGAACAACAATTTATAAAATATTTAACACTATTTTATACATGTTTGCAATGAAAAGTAGTTAAAGCAGAAACTATAAATTCCTTAGGTATATAACAGTTCTTCTGTTACGCCATATCATTACCCTCTCAACTGTTTTGAAATTTAAAAAAACAAAGTTGTCCATTTGTATAAACCTCCCTCAAATTAAAATTTTAATTGTTTGTAAATATATTAAATACAGTATCAATTTTCTGGTGTCAAATGCATAAAAACATAATTGTGTTTATACATGAAAATAATATGCATACCTCAAAAAATAATTAAGAATTAAATCAGGTGTATTTTCAGGTTAAAAAGAAAAAAAAAACATGATTCAGTGATTTAGTTTTTGAAAAGCACAGCAGATGCACAGTGCTTTATTATATATTTTATAATTCAATATATTCTTTTGTATTTTCCAAGAACTATTTTTGGAAAAAATAAAGTTAGACTAGCAGGTACTTACCTCAAAAATAAAAAGTATAGCATCCAATTCCTCCCTTTGAGACTTGTGACCTAAAACATTTTTACAAAAAAATATTTTAAACATAACCTTTTTATCTTCATTGTTAACAACCACTTAAATAGCCTAAAATACTTCTACCACTAAAGTTTTTTCTCAAGGATTTTTAATAAAATATTTCAAGTATTCTGTTCAATGTGAACACAATATCAGAGTATCTCTCTACTTTTTTCCAACAATTAATTTTGTACATATTTATGTCTAAAAACAAATCATAATATATTGTAGAAAACTTTTAAATGAACTCTGAAAATGACTGCTGAAACCTGACACATGCTCCTAGGGGAGAGCAAAGGAGAGGAAACAAGTAAACCTGACCAGGAACAAGGCAAATCTCCTAAGCCTACTCAAAGTAGTAAGAATAGTACTATTCACCCATAGTTGTGAGAGGGGTATTAAAAGCTACCCGACTGAAAAAGGACTCATGGACATGGACAACAGTGTGGGGACTGCTGCAGGGTAGAGACTATGAGGGGACTTGATGGTAATGGGGGAAAAAAATACAATCAAGGCTTAAATTTTTTTAAAAATCGACCTGACTAAAAAAAGGAAGCAATATTAAAATTCCAATGGCCAAGAGTCTATTTTTAAATGAACATATATGACAATTATTTGGAACATCAACATAAACCAGAACTGATTTTTAACATCTTACCTTTCTGTTTAAGGCTAGCTTCAATAGTCACAAAATTCTCAAAGAACACATAATATATATGTGAAAAATGTTGGTCAAAAAATTGTTTAAGATCGATGGACTCTGCATTCTCTGAAAAATAAATGAAAACAGTTAGTTACAGTGATTACTATTTATACATATATTAAATTATGTTGAGCAAATATGACAGTGACAAGTTTCCTTCAAAAAAGTCGAAAAACTGCTCCTAAAATTCTGTGCTATTAAAATATTTGAGGTATGTATTTATTTATCTACATCCTTGTTCTCACAGTTTTAGTTTTTAAAGATTTTAGCTTTAATTTTAAGAACTGATCAACTCATCATAACCTTTGTTTCCTAAAAAGAAAAAAGACTCAGAAAGACATTGAAAATCATTAACCAAACCAAAAAAAGAAGTTCAATTTTCAATTCACAGATATGCCTCTAATTTCTTCCTAAGACAGTTTAAAATTAGTATTTCCATTGACTAATAATATATCATGTCTAAAATACATGTATTCAGTAAATAGGTACAGGCTTTATAAATAAGTACTTAAAGTATTACAAAGCTTAAATACAGATAATACTAATCAAAAAGAAATGTCAGTATAATCCAGGGCACACAAAACTAAACATACAGAGCTGGGCAAAAGTAGGTTTCCAGTTATATGTGGAACAGTTTCATCTCGTATTATTATTTATTAATTATTATGTTATTTGTATTTCAACTATAAACTAACTTTTCCCACACCTATATAATTGTACACAAAGTAGACAATGTTAGGTTCTGAAAATGAAGTGACAAAGTATAATGGCAATTTAGAAACAGAAAATTATTTTCAAAGCTCAATAAGGTATAAAAGTGGAGAAGGAAATGCCTGAGGACATATTACTTGAAAAGACTTTCGAGGAGAGGAAGGACTTTGGACATGAACTGATGGGGCTGAACAGAAAGGGCATTCTACACATAAAGAAACAGAATGAAGAACATGTGAATCATACTAGGATCCAGCAAAATGATTCATTTGGTTAGAACTTAAAGCATTTTAATAAAAATAATACTGAAAAAGTATCCTTGAGATATGCTATGAAATGTTCTCAATGCAAACTAAGAAGACTGAATTTATTGCTTAAAGCAAGATATCTCTAGGTATATAATATGTATTCATGCATTTTGTTGTTTGGCTTATTTTCTGGGGAAGTAAGGTAAAAGAAAAAAGGGGAAACAGCAAACTTTCTTTTTAGCCTTTCTGCTGTAGGCCTCAGTGACTGCTGTCAAAATGGGCAAGCTTATGAAACCTGAGAAGGTGGTGCTGGTCCTGGCCAGATGCTACTCTAGAAGCAAAGTGGTCATCTTGATGGACACTGAAGATGGCACTTCAGACCATATCTATATACATGCTCTGGTGCCTGGAAGTGATCACTATCCCTGCAAAGTGACAGCTGCCATTGGCCAAAAGAAAATTGCCAAGAGGTCAAAGATCAAGTCTTTTGTGAAAGTTTCTAACTAAAATCACCCTCATGCCCACAAGGTACTACTGTACGGATATCCCCTTGGACAAAACTGTTGTCAACTAGGTGGTCTTCAGAGGCCCTGCTCTGAAACTCAAAGCCCAGTGGGAGGCCAAGATCAAGTTCAAAGAGAGGTATAAGACTGGTAAGAACAAAAGGTTCATTCATCAAAGAGCTGCAGTTTTAGATCTTTTTGGTTTCACTCATTAAAAATAAAAAAACAAGGAAACCAAAAAAAAAACAAAAAACAAACAAAACCCACCACACAACACCTTTTTACTTTATGTACTTCCAACTATTCAAGTTTGTTTATGAATAAAGCACAGGATTTCTTTTATAATAAAAAATAAATTGGAAGCCTAGCTGGTGTGGTTCAGTGGACTGAGTGCTGACCTATGAACCGAAGGGTCTCCAGTTCAATTCCCAATCAGGGAATGCACATGCCTGGGTTGCAGGACAGGTCCCCAGCTGGGGGCACACAAAAAGCAACCACATATTGATGTCCCTGTCTTTCTCCCTCCCTTCCCCTCTCTCTAAAACAAAATAAATAAAATCATTAGAGAAAGCCAGCTGGGAAAAAAATCAAAAATTTTTTGCCTCGGAGTGAGAGAGAAAATAAACTATTATTTGTTAATAAATTCAAGTTAAAGATAAACATCAATGAATTACTTGGACTGCTCTAACACTCAATGGAAGATTTCAGAATAAAGTTAAATAGTAACAATATATAGCTAGCACTTTAAACTCTCTGTTGTGTATTATCTTTCCTATGATATTCACAATAATTCCTTAGTGATGTCTCATCTATGGAATTTTCCAAGACAGTTTCCCATTTGTTCTACTCTCTCAAATGAAAAGATAGATGCCTTCTATCTCTTCTCTATTCTCTTAGATTCTCTATATTTCTCTCATATGGAAATAACTATATATCAAGAGTTCTCATCTTTTTTTTCTGACTAGTCTATAGCTTTTTTTAAAGTATATTTTATTGATTATGTTATTACAGTTGTCTCATTTTTTTCCTCCCTTTTATTCCCCTTCACCCAGTATAACCATTCCCCCTCCAGCATTCCTCCCAGGCATGTGCCCTGACTGGGAATCGAACCAGCAACCCTTTGGTACACAGGCCAGCACTCCATCCACTGAGCCACACCAGCCAGGGCCTATTGTTAGTTCTTAAAAGTTCTCACCACATAAAATAAACTTTGCAATTTCGGATATGATGACATGTCAGCTAGATTTACCATGGTGATCATTTTGCAATATATAAAATACTGAATCATTATGTTGTACACCTGAAACTAATACTAGGTTATTTTTCAATTACACCTCAATTTTTAAAAAAGAATAAAGGGGGAGAACTGATGCTTTCCAATTTCTAAACCTACTACAAAGTTAGTTATAAGACAGAGTGGTGCTGGAATAAGGACAGACACATAAATGAATTGAATAAAATTTGGAGTCCAAAAACAAAATCTTACACTGATGGTCAAATGATTTTTAATGAGGATATTAAGACAACACAATGGGGGGGAAAATAGTCTTTTCAACAAATGGTGCTGGGACAACTGGATATTCAAAAGACTGAAACAGTGTAACTATCTCATACCATATGGAAAAATTAACTCAAAATAGACCAAAACACTACATGTAAAAGCAAAATTTAAAAAACTCTTATAAGAAAACATGATCTTGGAGTAGTCAACTGTTGCTTAGATATGGCACCAAAAACAAAAGCAACAACAACAAAAAAATAAACTGGATTTCACCAAAACTCAAAACTTTTTTGCTTCAAATGCCACTAAAAAAACCCTATAGGTTCTGGCTGGTGTGGCTCAGTGGATTGAGTGCTGGCATTCAAGCCCAAAGGGTCACCAGTTTGATTCCCAGTCAGGCCACATGCCTGGGTTGTGGGCCAGGTCCCCAGTGGTGGAGTGTGCGAGAAACAACCACACACTGATGTTTCTCTCCCTCTGTTTCTCCCTCCCTTCTTCTCTCTCTAAAATAAATGAATAAAATACTTTAAAAAACCTACAGAATGAGAAAAATATTTGAAAACTATATGCCTGACAAGGCACTAGTACTCAGAATCTAGAAAGAACTCTTAGAACTCAACTATAAAAAGAAATATAACCCAATCAGAAATAGGCAAGGTGGGTTGTGGGCTGGTTCCCCACTTGGGGGCATGCAAGAACCACCTGACTGATGTATCTCTTGTCCATTAATGTTTCTCTCTCTGTCTTTCTCCCTCCCTTTCCCTCTCTCTAAAAATAAATAAATAAAATCTTTTTAAAAAAGGCAAGGGATTTGAATAGACATGTCTCCCCCCCAAAAAAAAGATATACAAATGACTAATAAGTACATGAAAAGATGGGCATCATCATTATCTATAATGGAAGTGCAAATCAAAGCCACAATGAGATATGATTTCCTATCCACTACAATGGCTATATTAGCATAGGTAGCTAAATATTAATAAAGGTAGCAAAGGAAATCAGACATTATGCATAATCAATGAGGGAGCATAAACCTGCTCAACCAAGAAGCTACAGCTTCACAAACCCCAAGAGGGGGTCACATATTGCCAGGCCAAGGGAATTAACACCCCTCCCTACCTGTACAAAGAGGAAAAACTGACTTTTCAATCTCCCTGGTCCACTAGCCCAGACTACAGGGGAAGGTAAGCACATACACAATAGGAGCAAAGATGGCAACCGTAGAGGCCTATCAGTCTAGCCTGGAGAAAAGACTGGATTGGATAAGGGACATATAACTTCAAAGATCTAGGAAAGAGAAACTATCTGGCCCTAGCAGCCCCACAGCCGACAGCCACATGGACTCCAACTGTAGGCTTCCAGCACAGCCAGGAACAGTTTTAAGCTACCTAGATGGGGACTGAGACTGCTGACGGCACAGAACTCTGGACCTGGGCCTGTTTGTGGCCTGATGAAGAGAAGACTGGACTTCTTCCATGATTAAATGGAAGGAGATGAGTCTTTGGGAACCCAGGGGCGCTCCTTGATTCTGCACCCGGCACCACAAATAAACCTTACCATGCCACAATCTCCCATACATGGGTCTACTGGCATGCTTTCCTTGTTACATTTCAGGAGCCCCACTAAACCAGCAACAGCTGTACTCAGAAACATGAATAATAACAAGTGTTGGCAAGCATGTAGGGAAATTTCAATCTTCTTATGTTGCTGGTGGAATATAATTGATGTAGCTGCTTTAGAAACAATTTGGCAGTTTTCCAAAAGTTAAATATAGAATTATCATATGACCCAGCAATTCACCTCCTAGAACATATATACCCAAGAATTGAAAATTTGGCCACACAAATACTTATAACATTATTATTCATAATAGTCAATAAGTGGAAATAATACAGATGTCCATCAATTTATGAATGGATAAACAAAGTGTGATATATCCATACAACTGAATATTATTCAGCCATAAAGAGTAATGAAGTACTGTTGTATATTAAAATGTGGATGAACTTCGAAAACTTTACATTAAGTAAAACTAAAGGTAAGTAAAAATAGCCAGAAACAAAAGACCACATATTTTATGATTTCATTTACAATGAAACATGTAGAACAGTCAAATCAATAGAGATGAAATGTAGATTAATGGTTGCCAGGGCAGGGAGTATGGGGACTGGTTTCCATGGGGAAACCAGTATGGGGAGTATGAGGGCAGGTTTCTGGGTTTTTTTTTCTTATTTTGCTGATCTATCCTTTTAGGTAGTCTAATACTCAACTCATGACACCCCAGTTTATGAGGTCTGCCTGACTCTTAACTGAATCTGAGAGCTAGTCTGAAAAGAATCTGAAAAGAAAGTTAATGGAAATCAGAATGAAAAAAATATTTTTTTAAGTCTAGAAATTGCAAACTATTGTATCACCAATTACTGAAGTTTACTGCAACCAAATGCATTACCCTCACTTTTATAGAATCAAGACTAGCTAGCTCTTAGTATATCATTACATAAAATATTGTCTTCTATTTTTTGAATTGAGTAGTCAGACAATAGGAGAGTCATCAAAATACAGCACTACTGATATTCTGGATCTAATTCCACACCTCCAAAATAAAAACTAATGTCTCATTTCATTTCCATACACTCAAAGGCATTCTTCTGTACAATGAAAATAATTAAATATATGCATATTTGAAGAGTAAGAGAGTAAATACTATTACATTGTGGGGGGAAGAATATAAAACAACAGAGGATAAAAGCAGAATAAGATAGAATGTATTAGATTCTTAACACACTGTAGAGACCATGCTTCTCAAACTATCACACAAGGGCTAGTCTTTTGTTTTTAATTCCAATTCATTATGGATTAATGTGTTACAACAAATGAATTACTAGAAAAAAAGTGAAGAGCACCGAGAATGGTCTACCAGGGGTGTCCAACCCTTTGGTGTCTCTGGGCCACACTGGAAGAAGAGTTGTCTTGAGCCACACATTAAATACATTGTGACACTTAATCACAAAAACATCTCATAATGTTTTAAGTAAATTTACGATTTTGTGTTGGGCTACATTCACAGCCATCCGGGGCCACAGGCTAGACATCCCTGGATGGCACCTTATTGAATAAGACAAGCCTACTAATCAATGCTTGGATGTCACAGCATCATCAAATTGGCATGAGCTCCTGAACACTTCCAATTTCTACATTCAACTGTTGCAGACACGTAGTAAAACAGCTGATAAGCCAGTACCAGCCTTCAGACTACACTTTGAATAGCAGTAGCACTGACTAGGAATGAATGATGCAGGGTTACAGTGTATAGGCTGAGTAGCCTTAATATTAACTAGTGCTAGCAGTGAGAAATCTGTTCCTACTATGAATTCATCAATAAAACCAGGATTTCAAAGTAGTATGAGTCGCATAATCTCTACTTCCTAAATCCTCATTAAAACCTGGTTACCAAATCTCATAAATTATCTCCCAAGTGTCTCCTACTCATTCCTTTCTATTCACCTTGCCATTAAATCATCATTTCTAGGGTAAGCTTGTTAGACGACTGCCTTCCACTTTCCTGCATTCATATCTATTCTCTCACCATTATCTTCACTGTAGGAGAAGTCAGAGATGCAATATGGCTCCAGCAGTAAAGGCATCTGGGAAATGCTGGACTCTGTTTAACCTTCTGTAACTGTTTAACTCTGTAGCCTTGGGCTTGAATGACTACCCAGAAAGCCAAAATACTGCACAAAGATAAATGTCATGCCTCCTAGGAAGAAGGATGATGAATGTGTAGAATGTGGATAACTGCCTGCTGTTATCTGTTAACTAGGAAATGCACTGGTTATTAACCCCCTATTAAAAACAAACAAACAAACAAAACCCTTGCCCTGGGAGGGGGTGAATTTTTCCCACCTGGCCACCCTAGGAAGCAAGCAGCTGCACAGCACTAGTATATAAGCTTCCCCTATTAAAGCTATTGTGAATTTGAATAAGCCTGCGTGTCAGTTCTTCAAAATCTATCCAGAATTCAGACTTTTGTGGGCTTCCTACAACATTCACCTAAACTGCTCTTCTTTTACTTCTATTCAAATGCTCCGCATCTTTCAAGGTACAACTCAAAAGTTATTGCCCCATAAAACTTTCTCCAAAATCAATGACTCAATCCAATCCCTCTGTTTTATACTAATAACATGTTTTATATTTAACATGATTCTTTTATTATTCCATCAACTCCTTCATTCCTTTGCAGTTGCCCAAAACCTCGCAAAGCACTTTTTATAGTTATTAAAATAATTGCTCAGATCCACCATTTTCAGATTTTTACAGAAAGAAATGGAAGCACAAATGGATAATTATTTCTCTTAAAGACATTTTACATGAAATGGCATGTTTATAAGAAGTGGCTTATACTCTTGTAATAATCAACTTGCCTCTAGAAGGCTTTAAGGATAATAGATGGAAAAGGAAAACTGACTGGGAACCTTGAAGCTGCTAATTTAAAAGAATTTAGACAATGGCAACAAATTTTGAGTAACATAAACTTACAGCTTACTAGCTGTGAGACTGACTGAGGAAAGAGTGAAGACACAAAATAGTCACCGTAGCCAAGCTAACAAAATTCATTGGATCAGAGTTGAAACATGAGTAATAGATTTTATTTTACTTTAACCTGAGGACTTAAATTTGTGCGCGCGCACACACGCACGCACGCACGCACGCACACACACACACACCCCAACCCCCACCCCCTACAGGTAGCCCTCAGAAGAATTTAGAAAAGAATGTTTAAGTAAAGAACTTAGGAAAGAATGTTCACCTGTCTCGACCATCTGACACTGGACATCTGGAACACTATCATCTCAAACCAATTCAGAGGCTAAGAATGTAGGACTGATTCTTCTCAAGAATTTACTGTGGACGCGTAAGGGGTCATGTACCAAACCTGACAAGCTCAGGGCAGAACTGCAAGGTGAACCTTACAAACTCAGAGACCTAAAGTTACCCGAGTACGGTGTGAAATGAAAACTTCTTAACTAAATGCAAATCATGGCGGGTAGTCATGTCCTAGACCAGTTTCTTCCTTGATGAAGATCAATCTTTAACTTAACTGAGCTTGTCTACTGTCTTTTTGCATCTATATTAACGTACCTTTGAAATGTCAGGGTAACTTCCTTTTACAGACCTCTCAAGGCACACAATTTCCCACCAGAGCAGAAGACCACAGAACCCTTCATTTTTATTGTTAGCGGTTGTAATTGTTAACTGTCAACTTTTCTTTATTCATCAGTGTAACAGAAATGTGTGTCTGTTTGTTTTACTTTTTATCTGGTCCCAGAGATTTCCCCACTTTGCTTTCTCCCGCTTCCCTAATCTATCACCAATAGATTTCATGTAACCCCTCATGTCTTCTCCTTTTGAGACAAGTCAAGATGGGCGGAATAGGGAAACTGAGACAAACAGAACAAGCAGTTTACAGCCATCTAGTAAACTGCAAAATCCTATCTTCTGTAACCAAGGACACTAAAGAGTAAACGGTTTACACTTCTCCCCAACCAAAAGGTAAATAGCTTCCAATTAGTGCCATATGCCAACCACACTCAAGGACAGATAAAGTTAAGGGAATAAATCTCATTTTGGTATGTCAGCATAAAGCTGATGAATATATTATTGAGATTCTCCCCAAGAATTCCCCTAAACCCCCAGCCTTTAAAAACTTTCCCTTCTCCCTATTCTTCCCCTACAGCAGGGGTGTCAAACTCATGTTCACCAAGGGCCACATCAGTCTTGAGGTTGCCTTCAAAGGGCTGAATGTAATTTTAGGACTGTATAAATGTAACTACTGCTTAACTGTTAAGCTAGAGCTTGGTGCTGCCACTGGGTAGAAATAAAATGCCAAGCCGGATAAAATAAGATGGAGGGCAGGATTTGGCCTTAGGGCCTGGCATTTGCTACCTGTGCCCTACAGGCATGCATCTCCTAAAACTCTTAAGGGACCCAGGAGGCTTGCATCCAGGGAGCAATGGGCAGTGGAAATGTGTCCCAGGCTAACCCCTTGAACCTGTTCCCAAGACCCCCTTTTCTCTGACTTCTTGGTGAGCCAAAGCAGACTATCCTAGGGTAATTTCCCCACCTAGTCCCTCTCTTGTGGCTTCTTCTATCCTAGGCCTTTCCTTGTTTCACTTGCCTCAGCTTTAATAAAAGTCCTCTACAAATGATAGGGACTCGCATTGTGAAATCTTTTCTACACTAAGTCAATTACCCACACATTACCAGCCATCCCTAGGCAGACCTGCTCAGGGCCAGGACCCCTCTGGTGAAACACTATATTATGTAAGATGCAAAACTGCCCTTCTTGTGAGCATTTTCTTGACCCATTGAGAATTTGCTTTCTGGCAATTGTTGTCAGTTTGGCTCCTATAAACTCGTAAAAATTATTTTAGATTTGGACATTTCATACGTTGACAATACTTTTTATTATTAGAACTCTCAACTTTTCTCATTCCTTTGAAACACCTGGGTAGTGTTTAATGATTTGCAAATGTTAAGACCCTGGAATAGACACATGACTTGCCTCTTCGCTCAACCACATCAAAATTACAACTAAAATATAGAACAACCATCACTCAGAACTGTCAGAAATTGAGCTGAATGGAAGTCTGACAACTATGAAATTAAAGAAACCACAACCATCCTGACTGGCAGGAAGGGCATAGATGTGGAACAGGCTGATTCATCACCTGGCTGGTGGTATGGTAGATAAAAATTTGAGAGAGAGCCCTGGCTGGTGTGCCTTAGTGGACTGAGCGCACTGACCTGCGAACCAGAAGGTTGCCAGTTCAACTCCCAGTCAGGGCACATGCCTGGATTGAGGACTGGGTCTCCCCAGTTGGCGGCATGTGAGAGGCAATCAGGTGATATCTCTCTCACTCATTGATGTTTCTCTCTCTCCTTCTCCCTTCCTTCCTATCTCTCTAAAAATATATAAAACCTTATAGCCCAGGGTTCCAGTGCCAGGAAGATAAGTTCCCACAACATCTGGCTGCAAAAACCAGCAGGGATTGAGTTTGTGGAAGAAACTGCTGGAGCCCCAAGCAGTTCCTCTTAAAGAACACACACACAAACTTACCTACTCACTCACTCCCTCTTGAGCTTCAGCACCAGGGAAGCAGTTTGAAAGGCACGAGTGGCATATAGGAAGAACTGAAGTGTCTGGCATCAGGGAGAGCTGAGGCCACTGTCCCTTTTCTAAAATCTCCCTCCACAGAGCTGGCAGGCTGGTGCCATATCTGAGACTCCATCAACCTGGCTAACACTGTTTGACCTGTCTTGGAGATCACCAGGGACTCTGCCCCAGCCAACGTATGGACCCACCCAAGCTGCTCTTCCACATGAATGGCTGGTCTTGGCTTTTGCTCCACAACTTCCTAAGTCCCATGATACAAGCAACAGCTGGCTTCAGTGAGCCACAGGCCTGGCACTAGCAGCAGCCAGCTTGGATTCTCAGCTTGGCTTTCCCTGGGAATCTCCAAGCCTAGCACAAGTAGCAGCCTTCTTTATATGTCAGCCAGGGTGGCCCCAGGCAA
>PVKM010042441.1:0-12810 GCA_004027735.1 Carollia perspicillata | reverse complement strand
GGAAATGACTCCAGGCTACAGGGGAGAGTCTTGGGACTGTGCTGGGCCCAAGCTAGTGACTATCACAGGCGTGGGTCACCTAACACTGTTAGCAGCAGGGACCTGAATGGCAAGGGTTTCTGGTCTCTGGGAGGAGACTAGAAGAAAACAGGGGGAAGGACGTGAAGAGCAGGATGTGGTGGGGGCTGACATTTTAGGGAAAACAGGGGTGCTCTCTAGGGCTAGGATGGGGTCTGGCCCTGGCTGAAGAGTAAGGAAGGAAGGGTTCTATGCAATCATTACCTTCTAGAACTAATGGGAATATTGAGATTATTAGTCCAATCCTTCAGTAATACAGTGTACAGAAAGAGCAGGGGGCTGGCTGGCCCAAGACTACAGAGGAAAATGGGAAGAATGGAGTTCAGGGGCATGGCACCTAGAACCTAGAAGGGAACTGTCCTCTGTTCCCTGGTGGCCTCCTGACAGCTGCACCAAAAGGCCTGAACCACAGTGTAGTCAGAAATGAGACTGAGTGGGGAGTGGCCTGGGAGCCCCCATGCCAGGGATAGGAGGAGTTTCCTCCCTCCACCCTTTCAGGACATTGGTCTTCAAGTTCCTGAGTCCAGCCTTTTGCTGGGAAGCCAGCAACACCAGGACTGTGCCCAGTACTCAGCTGCAGGGGTGCTGCTATAGCTGGACAAGGTCAGGGAGCATCAGAAAGCTTGAGGGGCCTCCCTACAGACGGCAATGCTGGCCTCTGGGGGAGAGGGGTTCCTGGACCCTCAGCACGAAAGGGATAGCAATGCAGCTACATCCAAAAATGGTATTTTAATTCCAGTAGACCTCCTGATTGTGATCTCAGATGTGGGTAGCTGAACCATTGCCCTTCTGTGTAAATTGTTAGTTTTATTAATAATTTCTCCATCTCCCCTCCGCCCCACTCTGGTGTGTGGCTGACTCTTCAGGCCTCTGAAGTCTGAGGGAAGAGAAGAGTAGCACCCTACCCGCTTGCTCCTGACTCCTACAAGAGGGAGTCATCTCAGATGGAGATCCTCTAGCCCCTGTCATACTTCTGGATAACTGGAGTCCTGCTGACACCTTGACCAGAGGCTCATGACAGGCCCTGAGCCAGAACTACCTAGCTTAGCCACTTCTAAATTCCTGTACCTCAAGAACCATGTGAGATAATAAATGTTAGTTGTTTTAGCTATCACGTTCTGTGGGAATTTGTTTTACAACAGAGAAAATGCTAGATCACAATGGCTGATTGAAGAGAGAGAGGGAATGTAGTCCAGGTGAGATGGAGAGGTGGGCAGATTGTGACCAGGCAGGTCCTTGTGGCCTGGGGACAGGGGTGGGCTTAAACGTGAGAGCCCCAGGGAGTCCTGGGGTGGTGATTAAGCAGAGGCATGCTACAGTGCGAATTCACAAAGGGAAATTCTGTGTGGGATGGACTGGGATGTGGTGGGCACAAGGCGGCAGGCAGAGAGGGTGGTTTAGAGGCTCCAGGTGGGAGACCTGCAGGCCTGACTTAGGGTGACAGTGCAGGTGAAGAAAGAGGATCAGAGTGGAATTTAGGGGTAAAAGTGACAGAACATAGTGACTTAGATGTAAGGAGTGAAGGGGAAAAAGAGTCAGTGCTAATCTGCCTATGTCTGCTTTGAGAGGCAGAGTGGCTGGGGGATATTACTGAGCAAAACTGGGAGCCAGGAGCAGAGTCAGGTCGGGAAAGTTGATGCCAAGTTCAGGGTGTCTAAGGGAGGGCTGCCAAGGGCCATCCAGGAGATTGGTGGTGTGCAGGTCTGGGCTGAGGAACAAGGACAGAGCTGGCTTATGTCCTTGAGATGCTCAGTATCAAGGGTAGGTGAGTGTGCCCCAGACAGGCACAGAGGAGATAAGAGAGGAGAGCTGAGGGGGTGGGTGCTGAGGGGTCCAGGGAAAGCCAGGCACATGGAGACCCGTGGAACCAGGGGAAGGGTCTCTCAGTGGGTGGGGGTGAGGGCACCATGTTAGAGGCTGCTGAGGGGGCAAGTAAGTGGGGATTACCAGGTTACAGGGGGCCTTGGCCAGGGCCGTTTCAGTGGATTAAGTGTGGGGCTAGGAAGAAATCAGATCAAGTAGTTTGAGGAGTGAGTGAAAGGTGAAGAAGTGGACACATGGAGTGTAGCTACTTTGCCATGAAGGTGGCTCTGAAGGGATGAGTGAGACAGTGTAGGAGGCCTCAGTTCCTTTCCACACAGGCTTCTCCACAGGGCTGCTCATGCAACCACATAGTATGGTGCTGGTTTCCCCGAGAGTGAGTGGTCCCCCCTGCCCACCCCGGAGTGAACTTTCTGCGCCCTTCTGATGTGACCCAACCAACTCTTTATCATCCTTCGAGTCTCTGTTGAAAATTGATACCTCCTCAGGGAGGCTTCTCTGACGGCAATACTAGTTGAATCCTTCTGTGTTATGCTTCCCCATTATACCTCTTCATTATTGCAATGTGAGTGTGGATATACTCCCTACTAAACTACAAAATTCTATGTTCATTGCTATATTCCCAATACAAAGCGGTATTCCATTTGGGTAGCACGAACCAATGGAGGCAAATTCCAAGCTGGCTGTGGAGAACTAGGCTTGCAGCTTGGCTCCCAGCTTGTCTGGGCTAAGCACTGGAAGGGGTCTCTATGAAGACAGCCTTCCCTTCCCTCTCAGTGGGAACTGGTTTTACACAGATATCTAACCTCAGGAGTATCCACTTCAACCTTCCTCATTTTCTAGAAGGTCTGAAGACACAGTGACATGAACAAGGGTGCACAGCAAGTGAAGCTAGGAGCCTGATTCCCTTAGGCTTTCTCATGGGTGTTTAAAGGGCAAGGGCAGCATGGACTTGGGCTGCCTACTGGGGTTGGGGGATAAGAAGCTATTAGCTGGAGAAATCTGGCTTCATCTTAGCTGGAGGACTGGGAGGGAGAGATAGCAAGTCATTGTGAGAAAGGTGAGCTTATGGTCCTTCCTCAATGACTCCTTCACACTGCACTCCTACCTCTACCCTCAGCCAGTGCTCCCCTCTCTACATGAGTGTTCGAGTGCCTACAACCATGGAGATCTTCGGGTGGATCCTGAAGGGTGGAAAAGATCTGCATTGGATGATGGACTTCTCAAGGGCAATTCCAAGTTTTAACCTTTTCTAAGTCCCCAGCCCCTGCCCCCAGGTGGGACCTAGATAGAGCAGGGCTTTGGAGTCAATGACTCAGTGACTGAATGCATACATGAATTATTATAGGAGAGAGGGGATAGTCCACAGAGAGGCATTTACAGATGACTGAGCAAGGGGCTGCCACATCTCTGTGTTCATGACTATGACTTATTAATGACAAAGCTTCCTCTCCATGTCATGACATGAGCAGCAATTCAGAAGGTTGGGCAGCAGGCCACATTCTCTCAATTCAGGAGTCCTCACACTGCTTACCTGAATGATTGATTTTCAATGGGGCTTGCTCATGATTAAGAATGAGGTCGTGAGAACAGAGCAATTAGGTCAGGAGGGTGTTGAGGTTAGAGTCTCTCTGGGCCAACAGACCTGGGAGGACAGACTTGATGGTGCTCTGATAAGACATGGCCTTCTCAAAGCCCAGGTTTAAAAGCAGATGTGAGGTCTGCTGAAGTCTTGTATAAGAGAAACTTCTCAAACCCACTGAGCAATAGCAGGAAACATGAAAACAGCCAACAGTGTCTGCCACAAGGACTTCCACTTGGCCAAAATGGAGAAGAGGGCCAGAAGATGGTGGGAGAGACAGAGTGTGTGCAGAGGATCTTACAGTGTCTTTGCATTCTATTCCTACAGGTCAGTTAGGCTGCTGTACTTTGGCCACAAGGACACTGTGGTTTGCTGTCAGAAGACATATGGCCAGGGTCAAATCCAGTCTCTTTGATTCCTACCCTGTGGTCTCTCCTCTGGCCAGGCAGAGTTTGAACTGGTTGATGGTGTGGAGAGTCCAAGGGTCTGAGTGCCAGCAAACCACATGATCAGGCTCTGCATGTAAGTGGAAACACCACCTGCCACGTGCAGGGGGAGGTGAAGGAGATGGGCAGCCTAAGACCATAAAGGCTTCACGTGGGAGGGAAGTCAGCAGTGGTGCCCAGGGGAATGGGAGGGTATGAGAAAGAGCCAAGACAGAATGGGAAAATCAATGCCAACTGCTTGGTTGAGGGGATTGAGGAAAATATAATAACCTGACAGTTCATATCCAATGGCACGTGGTGGGATAAGGCAAGGATATAGTCTTTCAGCAGACAGGTAGGGTAGGAGGTCCTGTGGGCCACGGGCAGGCAGCTGGGCCAGGGAACTAAAATCCCAAAACAATACTGAAAAATGACAAAGTGGGAAAACTTAGATGACCCAATGTCTTTAAAGCTACAACAATCAGAAGACTTCTAGTCAAGATAAGTAAAGGCATAAGTAAAGGCATAAGTAAACCTGACTCACTTCCTCACACAATCACAGCAAAAATTACAACTAAACTACAAAACAGCTATCACCCAGAATCATCAGAAAATTGAACTGTATGAAAGTCCAACAACTATGGAATTAAAGAAGTCACATTCATCCAGATGGGTGGGAGAAGCAGAGACATGAAGGTGCAGAACAGGTGGTCTCACATTCATGTGTGGTAGATAAAAATTGAGAGGGATACTCAGGATCGAGGGATCTCAGCCCCATGCCAGACCACCCAGCCCAGGGTTCCAGTGCTGGGAAAGTAAGTCCCTATGACTTCTGGCTATCAAAACCAGTGGGGGTTTACGCAGCAGAAGAAACTGCAGGAGCCCCAGGCATCTCCTCTTAAAGGGCCTGTAACAGTCTTTGTACTTATGCAGGCTCACTCCCTCTGGGCTTCAGCACAAGGGAAGCAGCTGGGAGGGCACCAGTGGCATATGGGGAGAATCTGAAGTATCTGGCATCAGGGTGAGTGCCAGGGGAAAGCTTCCTCCTAGGCAACACTCCAGGGGCCAGGCAGCAGCACTGTCACCTTTCTAAGCCCTTCCCCCAGAAAACCATGGAGCAGTGACACCATATCCAAGACTCCATCAACCTAGTTCACAGGGCAACCTGGGTTGCCCTGCTCTGGCAATTACTTAAGACCCCATCTCATCCAACTTACTGGTGTTATTTCTCTTCTCCTTCCAGCACCCCTACAATAGGCTCTGCTGGTTAAGACAGGGAGTCAAAGCCATTCTACCTAATACACACAAACAAACACAGGGAGGCTGCCAAAATGAGGAGACAAAGAAATATGGCCCAAATGAAAAAACAGAACAAAACTCCAGAAAAAGAACTAAACAAAATGGAGATAGGAAATCTGTCAGATGCAGAATTCAAAACATTGGTTATTAGGATGTTCCAGGAACTCACTGGGTACTTCAACAGCATAGAAAAGACTCAGGCAGAAAGGAAGTTACACTAAGTGAAATAAAGAAAACTTTACATGGAATCAACAGTGGAGTGGATGGAGCTGAGAATCAAATAAAAGATTTAGAACATAAGGAAGAAAAACATTTAATCATAACAAAAAGAAAAGAAAATTTAAAAAAATGACGATAGGGTAGGGTGCCTCTGGGACAACTCCAAACCTACCAGCATTTGAATCATAGGGGTGCTGGAAGGAGAAGAGAAAGAGCAAGAAATTGAAAACTTACTTGAAAAAATAATTAAAGAAACTTCTCTAATTTGGTGAAAGAAATAGACATACAAATTGAGGAAGCACAGAGAGTCCCAAACAAGATGTATACAAAGAGATCCACACCAAGACACATCATAATAAAGAAGCCAAAGGTTAAAGATAAAGAGAGAATCTTAAAAGCAACAAGAGAAAAGCAGTGAGTTACCTACAAAGAAGTTCCCATAAGACTCTCAGCTGATTTCTCAAAAGAAACTTTGCAGGCTAGAAGGGATTGCCAAGAAATATTCAAAGTGATAAAAAGCAATGATCTACAACCTAGATAACTCTATCCAGAAAAGTTACCATTTAGAATTGAATGGCAGATAAGGTGCTTCCCAGACAAGGTTAAGCTAGAAGAATTCATAACCACCAAGCCATTATTACATGAAATATTAAAGGGGCTTATTTAAGAAAAAGAAGATCAAAACTATGAGCATTAAAATGGCAATAAATTCAACTACCAACAACTGAATCTAAAAAACAAATTAAAGAAACAAGAAGAGCAGAAACAATATCATAAATATGGAGATCATTTGTAGAGTTACAGATTGGAAGGGAAAGGGGAAGAATGGAGGAAAAGATGCAGGGATTAAGAAGTACAGATTGGTAAGTAAGTACAGAACAGACGGGGATGTTAAGAACACTATAGAAAATGGAGAAGCCTAAGAACTTATGTGCATGATCCATGGATAAGAAGTAAGTGAGAGATTACCAGAAGGAATGGGGTGGGGAGTACTGGGTGGAGGGGGGGAAGGGGGAAAATTGAATCAACTGTAATATCATAATCAATAAAATACATTTTAAAAACTTACAGCAATTAAAACAGGGTGGTATTGGCAAAGAAACAGACACATAGATCAATAAACAGAATAAAATTTCCAGAAATAGACCCATACATATATGGCCAATTTCTTTTTTTTTCTTTTTATAAGCCTAAGGTGTTTTTTAAAGATATTTTATTTACTAATTTTTAGAAAGAGGGGAAGGGAGGGAGAAAGAGAGGGAGAGAAACATTGATGATGTGTGAGAGATACATCGATTGGTTGCCTTTTGTATGCCCCCAACTGAGGACCTGGCCAGCAACCCAGACATGTACCCTGACTGGGAATTGAACCAGTGACCTTTTGGTTCTCAGGTTTGCACTCAATCCACTGAACCACACCAGCCAGAACTTTTTTTCTTTTCTTTTCTTTTTTAATTGGGATGACATTGGTTAATAAAATTATATAGGTTTCAGATGAAAAATTCCATAATACATCATCTGTATATTGTATTGTGTATTCACCACCACAAGTCAAATCTCCTTCCATCACAATTTATCCCCCCTTACCCTCTTCTACCTTCCTCCTCCACCCTCTTTCCCTCTGGTAATAACCGCGATATTGTCTGTGTCTATGAGGTTTTTCTTTTTCCACTTAATCCTTTCACTTTTTTTCACCCAGACCCACAATCTGCCTCCTGTCTGACAGCTGTCAGTCTATTCTCTATTTTTGAGTCTATTTCTATTTTGTTTGTTAGTTTACTTTGTTCATTAGATGAACCACATTTGTTCCACATATGACTGAAATAATATGGTACTTGTCTTTCTCTGACTGGCTTATTTCACTTAGCATAATACTCTTCAAGTCTACCCATACTGGCACAAAGGTAAGATTTCCTTTTTCTTTTTTATGGCCAAGTAGTATTCCATCATGTACATTTGTACCACAGCTTTTTTATCCACTCATCTGCTGGTAGACACTTAGGCTGCTTCCATATCTTTGCAAATGTAAATAATGCTGTAATGAACATGGAGGAGCATATATTCTTTTAAATTAGTGTTTTGGATTTCTTAGGATTTATTCCCGGAAGTGGAATCACTGGGTCATAAAGCAGTTCCGGTTTTAATTTGTTTAGGTAACACCATACTGCTTTCCACAGGTGCCTGTTTCTTTGTCGCCCATTTTGGCTGCCTCTTTATGTTTGTTTCTGTGTATTAGATAGACCTGCTATGTATCTCAGTCTTGGTTTGGTGGCCTTATGTACTAGGTGTCCTGTGGGGTCCAGTGGTACAGTCTCTGATCACCTGAGCTGAGTGTTCCAGGAATGTTCCTTATGTAGTTTATGTGGGTTCTCCTGTTGTAATTGAGTCTTGATTGCTATTGGTTCATTTGTGTGTGGGGTCAACCCTTAAGCTGGCTGATTGTGAGGTTCAACCTTTACTAAACATGCAAGGTGCTGGGCAGGTGCTGACCACATAAAGAGAAATTTACCTCAGCAGAGTCTGGTGCCTGCTGAGCTCTCCCTTTGAATATGCTGCTTGTGAAGCTTATTGGATCCTCCTCTGATATTTTCTGAAGCTGGTGACTGGGTATAGTGGTCTGGGCTTATTGGGAGGGACTCTGGGGCAGACCAATGTTAGACACTGCCTGTGACTGGCCCTGGGCAACCTGTTTGTAGCTACCAGTGATCCATAGTCTGTGGGTGCCTCTGGTTGGCCTGGGTGCATGTGGGAAGGACCAAGTTGCATACCAAGGATGGCTTTTATTAGCACTGGGACCAGGGGCAGGTTAGCAAGAGCCTCAAGTCACTCTACCTGTCAGCTGCCTCATAAGCTCAGTCACTGAAAGAACCTCTTGCAGTACTTGAGTTGCATGAGTAGGTTCTCAGTGAGTTACCAGGTAAGGGTGACTGGTGTTCATTAGATTAATACAGGTTTAGATTCAGTGCCAGTTCTGGGTCTTAGGCCACTCAGCAAATATCCCCAGGTATACATAGCTGCCATCCGCTAGGTGCTTGTACAGTTTTGTGTTGGGGGTGGGGTCTTCCGGGAGTCATTAGGGTGAGGTCAGCAGAATTTATTGGCCCCAAACAGAACAAGATTTGGCTGTGTGGAGAGAGGAATCTGCTCTGGTCAGGCGTGTGAGGTAAAAAATGGTCCCTGTCCTAGAGCTACACAACTTAGTCTGTCCCAGATTCTGTGAGAGGAGATGGAACTCAGCAGGGTGGGGCCACTGAGAGTTGGGAGGATGAGGCTAGTTGATCTTCCGTAAAGCGGAGATACCAATCAGGCTTTGGCAAAGGTGGGGTGTGTAACCCCCTTCCCCAGAGCTACACAACTCAGTCTAACCCAAATTTTGCCTCAACCTTGGCAGGGCAGAGCCACTAAGAGTAGGGTGGATGAGTCCTCCAGAACCTATAAGGGTGAAAATCGATTCACATGAAGAGGATCCAGTGGAGATCTAGTGGATCTCCTGTGAGGGGGAAGCACTAGTTAGGTTCATGGGCAAGTGGGGAGAATGGCCCCCGTCCCAAAACTACACAACTCAGTCACTGATACTCCTATGTTTGCCCAGACTTCTACACCCTGACCAAGGCAGCTGACTCTTCAGAAGAATGTAAGCTCTTCAAGGTGGGGCAAGAGGGAGTACAGAGCATGGGGCAATTGCTTTCCCCCAGGCTGATGCCATAGGAGAGGACTTCTCCACCCAAGAAAGATGGTGTCTGAGGTATGAGAGGGTGTCTCAGCACAGGAATCCTGGTGGCCATCCCTTCAGCTTTCCCCTCAGATCCACAAACCCTATACTGTCCTCACGTGATTCTAGTTCACTTTGTCCTCCCTCTGCTAGAGCCCAGGACAAGTGGCTGTGAACAAAATCTTGTATATTGGCCCTTTAAGAGGACACCTGTGTCTCTAGCAGACTTCTGTCTGTCTGTCTCTCTCTGATGGACAGGAATCCTGCTGCTTTTCATAGCCAGATGTTATATGTATGCCTCTTCCTGGCTCTGGTGCTCTGGGCTAGGGAGCCCAGCTTGGGGTTGAGATGCTTCTTCTTAGGGAAATGACGCCCACCCTGCAGCTGAGATAACCCTCCAGAGCTTTAGCTGCTGCTCCTAGAAGTGGAGCCAGCCCTTTTCCCATCAGTCTCAATGTGACTTCTGTAAATCTTTGATTATAAGACTTCTCTTCAGCTAGCCTTCAGTTGGTTATTCAGGATGATTGTTCTATAACTTAGTTGTAATTTCAGTTTGGTCCTGGGAGGAGGTGAGTATAGCTTCTACCTACTCCACTGCCATCTTGGATTCCTGGCCAATCATTTTTCAACAAAGGTGCAAAGGCAATTCAATGGCCAAATAATAGTCCTTTTAAAAAAATGGTGTTGGAATAATTGGATATACAGATGCCAAAAAGCTCCCCAAACTTCAATCCATAACTCACATCATATGTAAAAGTTGACTTGAAATACTTTGTAGATATAAAGGTAAATCTAGAACTATACAATTTCTAGGAGACAATATTTGTGACCTGGGTTAGGCAAAAGGACAATTCATTCCATGAAAAATTGATATAGAAGTCTATCAAAATTTGTTCTTCAAAAAACACTGTTAAGTAAATAAAAATAGGAGGCTTATGTTAAGAATGTATAAGAGTCAACTTCTGAGAGTCAAGAACTTTTAAGAGTCAACAATTAAAAAAGAGATGGCCCGATTAAAAATGGACAAAAGAAGACATGCAGATGGCAAATAAGCACATAAAAAGATGGTCAGCATAATTAGTTGTTAGGAAAGTGCAAATTAAACCACAATGAAATCCCATTACATAGCTATTAGGATGGCTAAAACAAACAAACAGACAGACAAACAATCAAACCTGACCATAACAATGGTTGACAAGGATGCAGAACAATGGGATCTCTCATATACTACTGGTGGGACTGCAGAAAGGTACAATCATTTTGGAAAATCATTTGGCAGTTTCTTAAAAAGGTAAACACAGCCCTACAATATGAACTCGGTATTTCACTTCTAGATATTTACCCAAGTGAAATGGCAACTTTTGTCCATACAAAAATCTACTAAATGTGAATGTTTTTTAAAAATATTTTATTTATTTATTTTTAGAGAGAGGGAACGGAAAGGAGAAAGAGAGGGAGGGAACCATCAATGTGTGGTTGCCTTTCATGTGTCCCCTGCTGGGGACCTGGCCTGCAACCCAGGCATGTGCCCTGACTGGGAATCAAACCAGCGACCCTTTGCTTCCCAGGCCTGTGCTCAATCCACTGAGCCACACCAGCTAGGGCTAAATGTGAATGTTTATAGCAGCAGTATTCAGAATCAGTGAAAACTAGAAACAACCCAGATGTTCTTCAATAGATGAACAGCTAAGCAAACTGTGCTACATCTATACAATGGCATATTACTTAGCAACGAAAAAGAAGGAAGTACTGATTCAAAAAAATGGATGAATCTTAAATGCATTTTGCAAAATGAATAAAGTCAGAAATAAAATACAGCATGTTCTATGGTTCCATTTATATGACATTCTGCAAAAAATAAAACTATTGGGACAGAAAACACATCAGTGGTTGCCAGGGTTGGGGAGAAGGGGTATAGTACAAATAACCAGCTGAAGGGAAGTTTTGGGGTGATGGAATTATTCTGTTGGTACTGTGATAGTTGGATATATAACTCTACACATTTGTCAAAAGCCATAGGACTTACACCACAAGGAATGAATATTACTGTATACAAACTTTAAAAAATCAACTGGAGTATGGGGAACCCAACATGGAATGCAGACCAATGAATCAAATATTTTTATAAATGAGTGACATAATCACACTAAAGGAGGTGGGGGTAAAAGAAGCTACCTATGTGACTTTGGAAAATAGTGTTTTATTTGGGTACTATAAGGCTAAATCGGAAAAGGACTGTTTACAAACAAACAACGGGGAAATGCTAGAATGAACCTTGAGTTGTTAGATTGGAGTTGGATGTACCAGTATGAACTGAAGTATACACATACACACACACAAAAACACATATATACACAAATAAATAGATACAGAAATAAATATAGATGCATATATATATATATATATATATATGTATATATATGTTATTTCTTAGCTCTGTCCAGTGAAAGGGATTAGGAGCAGTGGACCTCAGTAGCAATGAACACACCTAGCATGAATTGTGGTTTCTGAATATCATTCTGTAATAGAAGGAACCAGAGTTCCTTGGAGAAGTGGTTGATTCCAGGTCTGGGTAAGGGAAAATATAATGTTAAAAGGAAGAAAAAAGTGCATATCAAAAGGACACAAGATACAGGAGGAGATTCCCAGTCCCAGGAAGATGAAGTAGATGTACTTTCCTAATTCCTCCCACTAAGTACAACTAATATGTCTGCATTATACATAAAACAAACATAAGAACACTCTAAAAGGTGGAGAAAAGAGGACAGACTGCCTAGGGACCTCTGGAACCAAAGAACTTATCACGGTGATAAGTTCCCTAGGTTATGTTTGGCCTTATATATCCCAGACTTGGAGCTAAAAAAGCTTTCAACTCAGAAACACCCATAGGCACAGACAAAAAAAAAAAAGAAAAAAAAAAAAGCCCCAACAGAAATTCACTCTCTGTGGCCAAAGAACCAGGAAAGGGACAGACCAGCCGGCTTCAAACCTGTTAATAATAACCACCCTACTCCAGCCAATCACCATGGAAAAAACTGTGACCCTATCTCCATCCCTGCCAGCAGAGGCCAAGTGACCTTAGACTACTACGCTTGTGATGCTGTAACAAGATGACCCAACAACCATGCTAGAATGATGTTAGAGAAGGCCAAATAGGGAGCTAGACTTTCATGCCCTCCCAGGAGTAATGAGGTGCCCCTCCTTCCTGTGTCCTCTACCCCATGCACTGGCTTAGTGGAAAGTCAGGACTTTCAACATCACCCATCAATAGTGACAGTGCTCCTCTCTCAACAATGGACAACTAGACACCTCAGTGTCAGTGGAGACCACATGGGAACTGGAACTCCCACCCCTGTCCAGCAGCAAAGAGGAGCCCTTCTCAGGGAAAGCCGAGCAGGGAATCTGGACTTCCCCTTCAACTAGCAGGGCCTCCATTGTCCTTAGTAGTGTCAGAGAGAGCAACTAAAACAGGAGGTTTAAACAAAATCCAGAGTTTCAGAACATAATACAAAAATTTTCCAGGTTCAATAACAAATCACACATAATACCAAGAACCGGGAAGATTTCAAATGAATGAAAAAGATAATCAACAGATGCCACCACTGAAATGACAGAGATGTTAGAATTAGCTGAAACAGATTTTAAAGCAACCATGATAGAAATGCTTCAATAAA
>PVKM010042440.1:0-12826 GCA_004027735.1 Carollia perspicillata | reverse complement strand
ACGTGAATAAAAGAAAGTAAAATACCTCATTAATACTTTAAAAACTGTATGCCAAACCATGATATGATTTCAGATTTAGTGGGTTAAAAGAAATAGGAAGATTAATTTCACTTGTTTCTTTTTATAAAGGAGCCACTGAAAATGTAGAATTTCAAACGTGTCTTGCATTGTATTTCATTGGACAATTCCGGGATTAACTCTGCAACGGTGCCTTCAGTGTCCACTGTTTGCTGTGCGTGCCAGGTGTCCGTGAGCCTGACTCCCGCCCACTCGGAGGACACACACTTGTGGGAAAAAGATCACGCAGGAAGCACACGTGACTTCATGTCTCCTCTCACTTGTCCTGCTGTTTTAACTGCACCTTACCATGTGCGTCCAACCTCTTCTCGTCTATCCAGCCTCAGAGCACGTAGAAAAACACTTTGGTTTAGGGCTTGGATTTGCGCTGCCCTTTGTAAGCGCAAACCTTAGCCCTGGAGAGGGCGGGGACTTGACCCCCAGGCAGGCCGTCCTGTGCCTAGTTCATCGGCCTTTTCTGAGACGACCTCCCTACGGACTTCCCTGCCCAGGCCAGAGAGACAGACGTTCTGTGTCTCACGGTGTGCAGGTCACATGGTGTACGGATCACTTCCGGGGCAGGTCAGCAGAGGCTGATAACACGGGGTCACATATTTAGGCCAGCCTTCCCCCTCGCAGTTCCTCTGTCTACACGAAGCTCTGGTCCATATCGAGGTCACCCTCCATCCCGGGTCTTACAGGTTCTCCCTGGTCTTCCAGCACGTTGGTCTTCCCTCCTCTCCACCTGCCCCCCTTCCCCCTCAGGAAAATAAGGACCTCCTGGCACTTGGACTCTGCCAGTCTCATGGTCGGACACCTGAGGGAGCAGTCGTAATCCACACGAAGAGTCCTGTCGTCTGTGGCACATCCAGTTCTCTGCTGCTGGTTTATTTGTCCAAGTACTGTGCCAAGTCTTTGTCTACTGTGGCCCCGTGAGGCCCACAGAGTGGCCAGTGCCTGGGCACAGATTTGTGGGGGCTGAAGGTGGAAAAGCCTGGGTTCAGAATGAAAACAGGTTCAGGGAAAGTGGTAAGACTCAGAGTTGATATTCTCTGCCACTCAGAAGGAAACACTTCTCATTGATTGTCTTGGCAACTAAAAATGCAGATGGCTTTGGAAAAAGTTTTTTAAAGCAATGTGGATTCTAGAGAGCCAACCGACGCCAGGGCCTAACTGTTCTGCAAACCTCAGATCCTATTAGAAGACTGTCTCCTGCAAATGATTTTAAATACTGCGGTTAGCAGAGTCTGCAGACTCCCTGGACCTCACTGACTTGGAGACTCCTGAAGGGGGAGCTAGTCTGCACTTCGGCCTCAGTCTGAGAACAATATTCTTTTGAAATATCCTCCTGGCAGCCTTTTATCGATAGTCAGAAGCTAAGAAACTTCTGTTTCAGAGGATTTTTATTTTACTGTTGATTATTATTGGCAAATACTCCATTTCAGAAGCATCCCCTGAAATGTAGCAGACAGCTCTGGTCTCCAGTATGTGGTCCCATGCCTTGTTTGATGGAACCTAGGGGAGAAGACATCCTGCCAAAGGGCAAGTACTGGAAAGTGTCCCATGGATGTTAGGAGATCTCTGCATTTAGAAGCTGAGTGGCCTAGGGCCCCTTGCCCACCTTCTTGGAGCTGTATCTCTGTGTATAACCCACCTCCAGGTAGTCGTGTGTTCGTGATGGTCGATGAACCAGGTGGTATGCAGGCTGCCCTGAAAACCATAGAGCATTGTGCAAGGTCAGTGATCACATTCTTGTTCCCATCTCTCTCCTATGGGCTCATTCTTTCCCTACCCCCTTTCCCAGTAGTAGACTTTCTCAGAGTCACTTTCATTTTAGCAGTCCTCTACCCCCTATCCCATCCACTGGAGAACATCAAGTAAAAACTGCCTTCTGGTGCCAGAAGGAAGTCCTCATGTAATAGATACTTTGTGGTGTCAGAGAGCAGGGATTCTGTACACTTTGTCAACCACCCCCTTAGCCTACTCATCTATACAAGAGGGGCCTAGTTTATTTATATACAAACTTTGTTTCCCTAGTCCCAAACCCTTCTGACCTCCAATTCTAAAACGAGCTCTCATAGATAATCAGAGAGCAGGGAGGTGTTGGGGGAAATACGCCCACTTTTCCTCGATTTTTTCCCCCTTGTCTAATTTGTACTGCTCTGCCCAATTAGCAGGGATAACCATGTGGTTAGCTTTCAAGAAGGAAAAAAAAAGAACAAAACAACCGCCCTGCAACATTCCTCTTTAGGGTTCAGTCTCACATGAGAACTTCTTGATGGTGCTGCATCAAACTACACGAGGTATCCTCATGCCTTGTTTCTTCACTGTTCTTCTATGCCTTCTTGGATTGCCGCATTCAGACAATTTCCTTTAGAGAAGAAAGGAGCAGAATTAAAATAAATAAGGAGAAATGAAACGATGAAATTGTAAGTTCAATGAAGGCAGACCCTGTCTTGTTCATCTGGACATACCCAGTGTCCAGCAGCTAATGAAAAACACTACCTGAATATCTGATGATTGAAAACACCCTCAAACACATGAACACCATCCAATTTGCACCCATAATTAATGGGAGACACACACTCACCCCATTATTTGCCCTTCATTTAACCAATGCAGTTCAATTCTACAGGTTTTATCCTACTATCAACACTTCCAGGGACCCAATTACATTTCTCATTTGCTGAATGGACTTCTAAAGAAGTTGACAAGTCTGTATATAAATAAACAAGGCCCCTCTTTTATAGATGAGTAGGTTAAGGGGGTGTTTTCAAACGTGGCTTGCCACACCCCCAGAGTTAATTCTAACTAACTGAAGAATTGTATTTATTATAAATATCCTATCAGTGAGTTTTATAAAAATAAAAATTAGCCCTGGCTAGTGTAGCTCAGTAGATTGAGCAGGGGCCTGTGAAGCAAAGGGTCATCGGTTCATTTCCCAGTCAGGGCACTTACCTGGGTTGCAGGCCAGGTCCCCAGTAAGGGACACATGAGAGGCAACCACACATTGATGTTTCTCTCCCACTCTTTCTCCTTCCCTCCCCCTCTCTCTAGAAATAAATAAATAAAATATTTAAAAAAATAAAAATTAAATCTAGCTTTCAATACTATTTTTAATTTCTTAATTTTTTTCTATATTTTTTGTTTTTTGTTTCTTTTTTTGTTTTTTCCCTCATTTTTATTTTTTTTTCACTTATTGGAAAAACTTTAGAATTTTCATAAAGTTTCAGGGGATCGCAGACCTACAGAGCCTCAGATGAAACCTTTAATAGAGTAAGGAGATAACGGAACCTTTCAAGGTCCACACATTCAGTGCATAGGCTGAGAAGAAGGACTTAGAGAGAGAAAGGCACTGATCAGAGAGGGGAGAGGAAAATCAAGAGAGAGCAGTGTTATTGAAAGTAAGGGAGGAGTTTCAGGAAATGATGGGTGGGGACTTCAGTTGAGATGGTATGGTGAGGCCATATCGTGAGGCCACGGGAAGTTCTGAAGCTTCCCGTGGGCTCCAGACACAGAGCAGCAAGTTAAGATGGAGAAATGGAAAACTAAAAAGACATAGCTATGTTCAAAAGCAAGAAAACTACCTCTGGGAGTCAGTAGTGGAGCAGAAACTGAACGCTGAGTGCCGCTGAAGCTCCTGGCAGATCCTTGGGGTCTCCTCCAGGCGGGAGCACCAGGAGTTGAGTTCCCGCAGATAAGGCAGGGGACCAATAACTATCTCGTGTGAGGAGGGAGAATGACCTAGTCACCGCTTAGATTAGGACGCGGGAGCCGGCCATCGTAGTGAATGCAGCCACTAAGGAAGCGAAGAGCAGCAGGTTCAGCCAGCATATGGGCTCTGTGACTGGGTCAGTTTTGATTGTTTTTTCCCTTAATTATGGATAACATTTTCCTGCTGCTTTCCATGCCTAGCAACTTTTCTTTGGATGCCAATTATTGTGAATTTTGCCAGTTGTGAGCTGAATATATCTCTATACCTGTAAATATTATTCAGCTTTGTTCTGGGATGTGGGTAAATTACTTGGAAATGGCATAACCCTTTTTGCATCTTGCTTTGAAGATTGCTAGAAGGAATCAGAGCAGCGCTCATTCTAGGGCTAACTATGCCCCCTACTGAGGCAAGAATTCTCTGAGCACTGAACCCTCTGCCCTGTGAATCAGGAAATTTTTCAGTCTGACTGAAGCAGGTATTATTCCTGGCTGAGTGTGAATACCTGGCATAGGTCCCTGTAATCTTTCTTGGCGGGCCTCCCGGGTAGTTTCCTCCTATGCTTGTGTTGATCAGCTGAATACTGCATGGGGACCCTCTGCCCATCTTCACAGTTCTCTCTCTGTGCAGCCCTCCCCTCTCGGGTCCCCTGTTCTGTGAATTCCAGCTGCCCCATTCTCTCCAGTCTCTCAGCTTTGTCCTCTCATCTCAGGGAGTTGGGTCTGGGTTCCTGCGCTTTCTGCTCCTCAGCCTGGAATTGTCCATCACGGCACTAGACCGGGCAATTGTAGTGGTCTGGGGGCTTGCCGTATTCATTTCCCCTCTCTCAGGGTTCCCATCCTTCACTGCCTCATGCCCAGTGTTTGGAGAAATCAGTTTGAATATCTCTTGTGTGTTTTCTGCTTGTTTCAAGTGGAGAGGTAAGTCTTATCTCTGGTACTCAATCTTGGCCACAAAAGGAAGTCTTTGGAATTACACCTTAGTGGGAAACTATTTTTTTGTTTTGTTTTTAAGGGTAAGGTTTGCTGGAGCAGGCTTGTATTTTGAGGCAGAGATTAAAGATATTTAAAATACGAGAAATGGAAGGGGCTAGCAGTGGGCCAAGTGTGCCCACTGCTGGTGGGCGCTGCTATTTTCCACCTCCCCGAAGAAGTAGAAAGAGATGGAGGTTAGCTTGGAAGAAGAGGAACTACACCTCTTTCTCGAGCTGAGATGAAAATAAATAATGTAGGATGCACTGTAGATCAGTGGAGGTTTGTGAAGGGAAGTTAATGAAGTTTGCCCCTGATGGTGTCTCTTTTCTCAGTGGAGTACGTATTAAGGTTTTTGACTCAGAACAGGTGGGTAGGCATGAGGTATCCGGATTAGCAGATGTGGGAGATGTGGGGGCTATAAAAAGGTCTGACTAGCGGTAGGAAAAAGAATTTCAAAGCAGTGTAGGGCTCTTGTGAGATTAACTGATTAGCGCTTGTACCCATTAACAAATATGAAGTTATCTAGCGTAGTGATTGCTATGTAGTGATTTTCGGTTAGAAATAGTTGGATATTGATTATAGGGTTACCTATTAATGTATGTTTGGTAACAAGAACTTGCAAGAATGAGTCACTAATGGATTCATTACATTTTTGTGGGGTAGAGAGACCATTTGGGAACATGCAGTTTAGGGGATGCACTCTCAGAGATGTAGACGAAGCTGCTGTAGTGGGGGAACCATGGTATAAAGGAAGGAGGCTAAAGGAAGGCGTACTTTTGGGGGAGGGAGGGTAGGTGGCAAGGGAAGGATTTGCAAAAATGAAGTACTGCTATGGTACACAAGTCTTGAGGGTACCATCGACGTAACATACAGTGTGAAAGAATCTATACATTTCTTATGTGTTTCCGTGGTGCCTTGTTTATGTAAAATGGCCTTAAGACCAAACTACATGAACGCATACCTACATACCTACATAAATACCTGCATTGCTACACACCTGCACGCAGTTCTTCAAAATTTATGATATCTGAAGGAGTTCGCTGATTTATTTCAATATATTCCACAGCCATGTAGAACACAGCAGGTACCGAGTGTTTTAAATCAGCGAGTGTCTGATTTCTCAATATTAGTCATAGACATTCACTAGCATGTGATGTATAGTTTAACAGGAGAAAAGATATAGTAAGTCTTATTGCCCCCCACCACCCCTTATTTTCTCATTCTGCATGCGAAATTTGATACCTTCCCAAATTTTTCAGAAAGGCATGGAGGTTCACAGAGGCCAAGTTCCTTCCCTGGGGCCACAGAGACAGGTAGTTCAAGGGGAGGGAACTCGGAGGTCTAGAATAAGAGTCTTATCACCACGTCACCCCTCTGACGGTTACTTTTATGTGTCAACTTGGCTCGACCATAGCACCCGCCTATGTAGTCACACATGTTTCTACATGTTTTTGTGAAGGTCTTTTCTATTGAAATTCATTCAGGTGACATTGGTTGATAAGATTATGTAGGCTTCACATGTACAGCTCTATAACACATCCCCTGTATATTGTGCTGGGAGTTCGCCACCCCAGGTCAGGTCTCCTTCCTTCTCCGTACCTTCTTCTACTCCCCTCTCCCCTCTTTCCCTCTGGCAATCACCATGCTATTTTCCATCCTTGAGCTTTTTTTCTTAATCCCTTCACCTTTTTCCCCTAGTCCCCCACCCCTGCCCACCTGACAGCTATCAGTCTGTTCCCTGTTTCTATGCGTCTGTTTCTATTGATTGTTTTTTGTTGTTAGTTTATTTGGTCATTAGATTCCACATATAAGTAAAATCATATGGCATTTGTCTTTCTCTGACTGGTTTATTTCACTTAGCATAAGAGTATCCAGATCCATCCATGCTGTTGCAAAGGGTAAGATTTTTTTAATGGCTAAGTAGTATTCCATTGTGTACATGTACCACAGCCTTTTTATCCACTCGTATCCTCATGGGAACCTGGGCTGCTCCTAAGTCTTGGTTATTGTAAATAATGCTGCAATGAACATATGGGTGCATATATGCTTTTGAATTAGTGTTTCAGGTTTCTTCAGATACATTTCCAGAAGTGGAATTGCTGGGTCCTAATGCAGCTCCATTTTTAATTGAAGGTACTTTTTTCAGATGAGCTCAACATTTAAGTCAGTAGACTTTGGTGGGCCTTATCCAATAATTTGGTTCTATTAATAGAAAAAGACTGACTTCCCTAGACAAAGAGGACATTCTACCAGGAGACTGCCTCCAGACTTAAACTCTAACACTTCCCTCTGTTTTCAATCAGTTGGCCTACCCTGAGAAAATGCTCTGGGATAAAGAATGTTAAATCCTAGAGAATTTAATATGCAAGATAATGTAATGCAAGGTATTTCTGCCTAAATTGGGAGTATTTTAATTATTAGGGGATAGTGAATCTCATAGTTCTTGAAATTTATTTCTCACTTTAGGACTCATGGAAAAATTAGTCTAGACAGGGAGGAAAATGCCTGAGTAACTATAAAATATCAACAAATTGGCTTTTCACATTTTTTAAAGATATTATTATGATACTTGGTTTAAAAATATTAACTTTAATTACAATGTTTTCTTCACATTGCTTGGGAATAACCACTGAATCATTTCTTTAATATAAATATAATTCTCATACCATAAAGCTTACCCTTTATAAAGGTGCAATTCAGTGGTTTTTAGTATATTCACAAGGTTGTGCAACCACTATGATTAGGTGTTTCTCAAACATCTTTATCATCCCCAAACACAACCCTATAACAATTAGCAGTCAGCCCCCTCTCCTGAGAACCACTTCTACACAGCTCCAGGAAACTGTGAATCATTCTGTGTCTGTATTTGTCTGTTCCAGACATGGTTACATAAATGGAATCATTTAATTCTGTTTATAATCCATCTATATAATAAACCACACACCTTTTATGCCTGGTTCATTTCACTAAGCATAAGGTTTTTCAAGGTTTATATGTGTTTTAGAATATATTGGTATTTCATTATATATGGCTGGGTAATATTCCATTGTATGTATATATCAAATTTTGTTTATCCATTGATCAATTGATGGACATTTGGTTTGTTTCCACTTTTCAGCTATTATGAATAATGATGCTGTGAGTATTCATGTACAAGATTTTGTATGAACACTGATTTTCAAGTCTCTTAGGTATGTGTCTGAGAGTAGAAATGCTGAGTCATATGTTAATTCTATATAAACTTTTTGAGATTTTATCAGATTGTCTACCAAAGTGGCTGTTCCATTTTATATCTCCAGAAGCAATGTAGAAAGTTTCCAATTTCTCTACATCCCCACCAAGACTTTTTATTGTTCTTTGTTTTGATTACAATCATTATACTAGGTGTGATGTCTCTTTTTATGACTTGCATTTTTCTAATGACTCATGTTCAGTGTTTTTCCATGTGCTTGTTAGCCACTTGTATATCTTCTTTGGAGAAATGTTTTATTTCCAGTCCTTTGTCTACTTTTTAGTTGGATTGTTTGTTTTTTATGTTGTTGAATTATAAGTGGTCTTTTTTTTTTCTGGCTACTGGAACCTAATCAAATGTATGATAGCTAATATTTCCCCTCACTCCATGGGTTGTCTTTTTACTTATTAGTATCCTTTAAACACAAAAGTTTTTAATTTTGATGGAGTCTAATTATTTTTTCTCTGTTTGCATAGGCTTTGGGTGTTTTGTCTAAGAAATTATTATTTAATTCATGGTCACAAAAATTTACCCCTATGTTTTCTTCTAAGAGTTTTATAGTTTTAGCCTTTATGTTTGGCTCTAGGGTTGATTTTCAGGTAATTTTTGTGTATGGTGTCAGATAGGTAGTCAACTCAACTTCTTTGCATGTGAGATAGCCACTGCCCCAGCGCCGTCTGTTGAAAAGGCTGTTTTCCCCATTGAACTGTCTTGGTACCCTTGTCAAAAATGAACTAACCATAAATGTAAGGGTATATTTATGTACTCTCATTTCTATTCCATTGCTTTATATGTCTATTCTAACATGAATATTCTAAAATCTGGATTACCCTAGCTTTCTATTATTTTTGAATTTTGGAAATTTTTGAAAGATTGTTTTGGCTATTCTGTGTGCCTTGAATTTCCATATGAGTTTTATGATCAGTCTGTCAATTTCTCAAAAAAAAAAAAAAAAAGCCAGCTGGGATTTTGATGGAAATTGCATTGAATCTATAGATTAATATGAAATATTATTGTTTTTCCCTTTAAAATTTTGCTTAGCCTAGTATTTTCCACAACTGTAATTTGCCACCTGGGCAGCTTCAAAGTTAAACAATTGCCTATAATTGTTTTGACAAATGCACCTGAGGAAAACATTTTTTGCACCAGTTGAGCTCTGAGTCAGGTTAAAATAAAGATGTCTTTATAAGTAGAATCTTCTAGGGGACTAAAAGACAGGAAAAATAGTGACAATTCTCTTCCAATGAAGCTTTAAAGGAGTACCAGCCCATTGTGCTCCCTCTGGTGCCACCAGGCTGCTGGTTTTCACTGTGATTGTGAGCTGTCAGTTTTCAAGGCTGTTGTAGAGCTGGAGGGGAGAAAGGGCAAGTTAAAGTGACACAAAATACACTGTTCTTACCAAGATATAGCTTTTTAATTTTTTTGAAAAACCACTATCTAGATTGCTGGGAGACTTTGGTTAATTTTTAATGTCTTAAAAATATTAAGTCTGACTATTTTTGTGAGTTTTCTTATTGCTTTTATGGGGGAGAGAATTTGTGGAGGTTCCCACTTTGCTATTTTCACTGACATCCTCTTTCCCACTGGACCTTGATGTATATTGTATATATTGTGAGATCCAATTAGAAAGACAATAAATTAGGTGCCAATTCTGCTGAAAATATGTGAGGAAGAGAATATGAAGAAGTTCTACTTATGTTGAGAAATTTGTATTCAATCTTTTCTGAAGTTTTCAACTTCTCTTGGTACAAGAATCAGAGCAGAGCAAGGGAACCAAGGAGCAGTTAATTACTGGAACTCAACAAGATTATATTCACATTTGTCTATCACAGCCTCCTATGTAAACCACACTCTTGTGCATTTGTGTTTTGCTTCAGCATCTTCCTCTATAGTTTCTCTGTGGTCAGACTTTTCATAACAGGGGTTGAATCATTCCCTGGAGAGAGTCTGTCTGGGAACAGCTGTGTCTGAAAGGCTTTGCTTCTACATCTAAGAGGGAAAGCTACTTAGAGGCAAAGGTAGATGTAACTATTTGCATCTATGATGACAACAAGTTGATATTCTCTAAAACTTTTGTAAAAACAGTTCCTACATGAATAAAAGTAAACAGAACATATTTAATTTCTTTTTTATTCCTGTCTACCTAATACACTCACATACAAGCACTACCAAGAAATTCTGTGATGGATCCAGTTAATTAAATTCATTCTTTCACAGAGGAAGTGGTGAGCACCTACTGTGGACTGTATTGTGATTAAATTGTTGCCGTCATTCTCCCAGAATTTTCCTCTTCCTTCCATTTCCTAGAAGTGAACCATGGACTATAGAACTGACTATATTTTTACTGCTTTATGATTTTTTTTCCTAAACACAGACCAAAGTGATACACATGTCACAGAAAATATTCAATATGCACACAAATGAAATAGAAAAACTACCTATAAAACTAAGGAATGTTAAGTGAAAGTAATTTTTTTAAGTTTATACCATTTCCTAGTGTGAGATAGGCATACTAGAGAATGGTCATCAGTTAGTTTTTTCTCTACCGGCTTTGCTTAACATCCAGAGACATGTTCAGATGCTAATTTGAGATACTGAGATCATGGGGAAATTTTCCTCTCAAAATATTTCATCTGCATCAAATATTTGCAATGTGTCATTAAAAAATATTTCATGAATTTACTTTGTAGAGTTCAGAATTTTCTGATTTAGTATTGGAGGTAGAGAGATTGCAGCACTGTTTTTTTTAAATTTGCTGTCTCTCACCTTGTTTCCTCTATGTGCGTACACGGACATATTCTACATGTGGCCCAGTTATGTGGGGGAGGGTGGGAACTCTGACAGCTGCCCCAACGGCTGTGCGGGTGGACGGCTGGATGCAGGTGCACAGACTGCCTCAATTTGACAGGCTTTAAGGCTTGCATTATCTCTACTGATATCCAATATCCTATCCAATAAGGTCCTTGAAAACAAAAGAAGCAACACAGTTATATGCACTCACCAGGGCATATAGCTCCATAATGTTCACTCAGATCTACGTGGATAAAACATCTGCAATGTGTTATTCTTGTGATGTGCATGGTCACAATGTCACAGAAGCTTAGGAATTAAACCGGGCACCTGATAGTATGAGAATTTGTTATCTGCATGATTTAATTTTTTGTCTATACTCCGTAAAGACAAAGATTGGACATTAAGATTGGAACTCTTATGTTTATATAACAGTTTCTCACCAGAGGAGTACAAGGGATAGGTAGGAACTAATGCATGAATTACTCTGGTTATATTTTGAGACTTCAGAATGTCAGTTTGCTTCTAATTTTGACATTCCCTCTTCAGTGTCTGATGACCTAGAATTAGTCCCACTCCACCACTAGACCATGGCATAATCACTTAACTTTTCTTGGCTGTAAATGCAAATTAAGAATCCTTGCCTGGCAGTGTCACAAGGTAGTTTTGAGAATGAAATGATAAGAATTCATGAGAAACTTGTTTGGAACTTGCTGGTAGAGGCAGACAAGAGCTGGAGTTGACCTCTCCTTCCTGCCAGCCTGTCACCTGTAGAGAGGGGTCATTAGACAAAAGGGGGTTCTCAGTATCATCTTTTCAGGAAGACAAGTGGTGAATGAAATTCAGGGCTCTGGGGAATCTAGATTAGAAAATGTGGATTACACCTGAGGCCGAAATTGGGTTCCCTCCCTCCCAGTCCAAATACAAACCCCTGTATTTGCAGAGAGCTGAGTATGCAGTGCAGCCTTCCAGAACTTACTGCTTTTGGAGGGTGGTAGGAAGCGCACAGAGAGAACACGGCCCCCCTTGAGGGGAGCAGGCCCTCCCAGAGCAGGTTAGGACTCGGAGGTCACAAACGCCGTGGCTCTCACCAGAGTAGGAGTGGGATCTCACTGCAGGAGCACAAGACCGTCAAACAGAACTAGATGTCCTGCCATAGTGACTTGTGATCTCTTCCTGCAGGAAAATAGGGATTAGTGGAAGTCAGGCTCCTACCAGACAGATTAGCACCTCTCCTTCCTGTGGGAAGGAGCAAGAAGAGGGAGGAAGAGACTGGAGCATTGACTTCATCAGTCTCTGAAGTGAGGATGAGACTGGAAGATTCCCCCTCTGTGGATTTACGAGGGAGCAAGAGAGCTCTCTCCTCTCACCAGCCATGGCAATGAGGTATTCAAACAGACAGTTTGCATTTAGAGGACGGTTTGCAAAGTTCAGTGAAAACGTTGAGGAAATTGGCTAGACAAAGTCTGTCACAGATCACTTAAACAGTCCCCTCATTTTACAGGAAGAAAAGCCAAGGGCTGGTTGAGGACTGGCTCAACTAGCTGATGTCAGTTGTCTAGCCCTCAGAAAGAAAACAGGACAGTCACCAGGGAGGGCTGGACTTTGGTGGGGGCCTTGGGGTGCTGGAGGGCAGTGTAAAGACCACTGGGCATTCTGGGGAGTAGGGAGCATGCTCTCAAACAGAGGGGAGAGCAAGACGAATGTGGAGGAGACGAAGATCAGAAGTTGTTTAAAACCATTTTCTTCACATGTTACATTGCAGCTATGAGTTTAATTGTGTAAAGAAGGAATAAGTGTCTCTTTCTCACTGCCCTTCAGAGGCTCCTCCTCTTCTCTGTAGTATTTATCCTCCGGCACTCATGATGGAAATAATACTCAAGGTTCCTCTCGGGAACCTCTACTTTCAGTCCTCCGGGTAAAAAGATGGGGCTCGTGGGTGGTCTGCTGACTCACACCTGGCCGGCCAGAACATTTCATTTTCCTAACCCCAGAAACTGATTCTGGGAAGGATGGGGTCACATGGCTGTGACCCCACCTAGGCACACGATGCCCTTTCCT
>PVKM010042439.1:0-12828 GCA_004027735.1 Carollia perspicillata | reverse complement strand
CTGTGCATTTTACTTCATTTCACTTAGCATCACCTTAATTTTTTCATCTAATTTGCGACCAAAATCAACTGATTCTGTGAGCTTCCTGATCACCAGTGCTTTGAACTGTGTATCTGATAGGCTGGCTGTCCCTTGGTTGCTTAGTTGTATTTGCTGTGGAGCTTTGATCTATTCTCTTGCTTGGGCCATTTTTTTTTTGTCTCGTCACACCTGTTACGTATGAGGGGCGGAGCCTTAGGTGTTCACCAGGGCGGGGCAACCCAGTTGCTGAGTTGTGACGCTATATGTGGGGGTGGGGTCCAAGAGGGATCAATGGCCCTCATTCCATTTTCTGTTGGATCCTAGACCCCTCCGCCTGTTCCCCCAAGCAAACTGGGCCCTCTGGCGCTGATTCCCGTGGGTGGGCTTGTGTACATTCCAGGACCCTGTGGGTCTCTCCAACGAATTCTCCTGTGAGGCTGGGAGTCACTCCCTGCACCTCAACCCCCACAGGTGTTTTCAATCGGTGTTTTCAAGCTTTATTTCTCAGCGCTGGGGCCGTGGGTTGTGTGCTTTGTCTTGCTCCCCAGTTCTCTGCATGCGAATGTGGGACTGCCCGGTCAGCCGCTGGTCCCGCTTCACAATTGCCAGCCGCTACCTGCACAAAGGAGGTGCTTTTCGAGCCCGTGCCTCTGCTTTTTGTGCCGTGACCCGTGTCTGCTCAGCTGTGTGACTTCACCCTGCTTACTGGTCTGGATGGATGTGTCTATTTTATCTCCTTGGTTGTCTGACTTCCTTACAGTTCAATTTTCTGTCAGTTTTGGTTGTTATTTTGTTTCTGAATTATCGTTGTTCTTATTTTGGTTGTGGGAGGAGGCACACTGTGTCTACCTATGCTTACATTTTGGCTGGAAGTGCCGACACTGCATTTTTATATGCCCTTCTCTGTTGGCCTGGCTTCTATGTAGGCACCTCTACCAAACTCTCAATAATAGACATAATTGACCGACTCTTCCTTTTACACTTTTTTTTGGACACTTTTTTGTGGCTGTTTTCCCTTCCCTTGTTCTCCCAGGGAAACTTTAATTCTTTTATATTCAGTAAAATATTTTACAGTATTTTTATTGAGATTGTGCTAAATTAATGTAGAGGGAATGAACATCTATATGTTATATTCCTAAGCAAGAATGTGGTTTGTTTTCCTATTGTTTAAATCTACTTTTGTGTATTTCAGAAATATTTTATGGTTTTCATTTATATTCTCTAACTGCTTTTTTGTTTGTAAATATGAAAGCTGTTGATTTTCTAAAATTTTATATCTCACCACTTCACTAATGTCTGTTTTTAGTAATTTTCCCCCATTAATTTCTGTTGATTTACTCTTATGTTTTCCAAAGTACAAGTATGTAATCATGCCATCCATAAATAGAGGTGTTTTCCATTTTCCTTTCCATTCTTAAACTTGAATGATTTCTCCTCTTCAGCTGTGTTAGTTCATATTTTCAACCTTTGAAGAGCTTCCAGACTGGTGAGCGCCTTACCATGCTGGGAGAGTGGTGCACCTGGAGAAGGTATGGAAGTTGCGTGCCCCTTCCCCTGTATGTTGCCCTATGCAGCTCTTCCGTTTGGCTCTGCCTGAGTTATATCCATTATAATAAAGAAGTAGTATAAGGAAAGCGCTTTTCTGAATTCTGTGAGTTATTTTAGCAAATTATGGAGGCTGAGGAGGGGGTCGTGGGAACCCTCAATTTATGACAGGCCCCGATTGGGTCTGAAGTGGGGACAGTCTTGTGGGATGTTACGTGAACTCCAGGTAGACAGTACCAGGATTGAATTGAGTTGTAGGACACCCAGCTGTTGTCAGAGAATTGGTTGATGTGAGGGGGGAAAGAAATTGGTGTTGGAAGTAAAGTAGCGAAAAGAAAAAACAGATGTTTAATTAGTAGTAGAGTATAAGAAAAAAGAAGTTTTTAAAATATCATTTAGTATCAACTATACTAAATTGATTTTCCCAGGTGTGTGATGTGCTACTTTAATATCTAGACTAAAAGTTTTTAAAAGTTTTTAAATTTTTAGTCTTAATTCCATTTCTTTGGTTCCTCCTTCAGTAACTCCAACTGCATGTATTTTGCATCTACTTTGTCTACTTTATACATCTATCACTTTTTCTCAAATTATTATATATTTTTTGAATTAAGATTTTTTTCTTTTTGTGGTTTTTTTTTTAAGTATTATTGTGTCTATTTGCTATGGTGTTCTGGTTTAGTCTTTACTTCTGAAATCATGTTTTTCTTTTAAGTTATTTTCTAATTTATTCTTTTCTTCTCTGTCAACTCTTCAGTTTTTTCACTTCTGTTTTCCTGGTTTAAGTTTTTTTTCAGTCCTCTAGCATCTTAATTTCTTTTAGCTCATTTTGAAATATGAGGTGAGTTTGTGGGCATGTCTCTGGCATGTTTTTATTATCTGTAGGGATGCTATTTTTATTCAGTTTTATTCTTATGTCTGCTTTGATTTCACCTTTTTGTTGCTTTTTGTGTTAAATAGATATTTTCTAGTGTACAATCTTAATCCCCTTGTCATTCCTTCTACTACATATTTTTGAGTTATTTTCTTAGTGGCTCCCCTGGAGATTGCAATTAACATTATAATTTATGGCAATCTAGTTCAGATTAATATCAACTCAATTTATTATTATACAGGAACCTTCCTCCTGTACAGCTCCATTTCCCCTCTAATTTGTGTTGTCACACAAATTAATTTGTGTTGTCACACAAATTAAATCTTTATACATTCTGTGCTCATAAATGCAGATATATAATTAATATTTTACTCAGTGATTATTTAAACAGAAAAATAGAATTACAAACACAACATGCATTTATGCTGTGTATTATGTTTACCCATGTAGTTACCATCACCGGTACACTTTGTTTCTTTGTGAGGATTCATTTCAGCCCAAAGGATTCCCTTTGGTGTTTCCTGTAGAGCTGATCTCCTAGCCACTATTTCTCGCAGTATTTGTTTACCTGGGATGACTCAATTTCTCCTTCATTTTTGAAGGATAATTTGGCCAGATTAAAATTCTTGGTTTGCAGATTTTTTCTTCTTCTTCACTAATTTGAGTAAGTCTTCACATTGCCTTCTGGCTCCATGGTTGCTGATGAGAAATCAGCTGTTAATAATATTGAGGGTTCTTTGTATGTGATGAGTCCCTTCTCTTGCTGCTTGCAAGATTCTGTCTTTGTCCTCATCTTTCAACTGTCTGATCAGAATGTGTACAGGTATGGATTTCTTGAGTTTACCTATAATTTTGTTGAGCTCCCTGGATGCATAGATTAATGTTTTTTAAATTAAATTGGAGACATTTTGGCTTTTATTTCTTAAAATATTTGTTCTGCCTCCTTTTCCTCTCCCGAGACTCATTATACATGTTATGGGTTGAATTGTATTCCCCCCAAATTCAAATATTAAAATTCCAACTCCCAGTACCTCAGAATATGGCCTTATTTGGAAATAGGGTTGTTGCAGCTATTATTAGTTAAGGTGAGGTCACTAGCATGGGCCATAATTTAATTTGACTGGAGTCCTTATGAAAAGGGGGAAATCAGGTTATGGAGGCAGACGTATAGGGAAGACACTGTGATGAGAGGGAGAACACAGCTGTCTACTAGCCAAGGAGAAAGACCTCAGACAGAGCCTGCCCTCCCCTCAAATGGGACATATCCTACTGACACCTTAATCTCAGACTTCTGACCTCCACAGCTGTGAGACAAGACATTTCTGGTGTCTCAGCCACTCTGTATACCTTGTTACAGCAGTAAACTTAATACAAATGTATGTTGGTATGCTTAATGGTGTCCCACATGTCGCTGGGGCCCTAATTATCTTTCTTCATTCTTTTTTTTTTCTTTCTGTTCTTTCTACTAGCCAATTTCAGTTCATCAGTTCTTTTTCTTTCCCCCATCCTTTTTTCTTTCAGTTTAAATCTCCGTTGAACACTTCTAGTGAATTTTTTATTTTATTTTTATGCTTTTAAATTCAGAATTTCTATTTGGTTCTATTTTAGATTCCTTTGTCTTTAATGATATTCCTTATTTGGTGAGACATCCTCATATTTTCCTTAGTTCTTTAGCCATGGTTTCTTTTAGTTCTTTGACCACATTTAAAACAGTAAGTCTTTATCTGGTAAGGTTAACATCAGCATCTGTACTTCCCTTGGGATGATTTCTATTGATTGCTTTTTTCTCTGTTTTAGGCCATACTTTCTGGCTTCTTTGCCAATCTCAATTTTTGTTGAAAACTAGACATTTAAATAATATAACATGGTTCTGGAAATTAAATTCTCCAGCCTCCCCTAAGTTTTTGTTGCTGCTGTTGTTAATCGTTTAGTGACTTCTCTGACCTAATTTTGTGAAGTCTGTATTTTTGTTGTGCATGGCCACTGAAGTCTGCTTGGTTAGCTTAATGGTCAGCTAATGATTGAACAGAGATTTTTTTTAAATCCACATGGAAATAATAAGCCTCCTGTTTTTTTCTGATAGGCTCTGTGAGCATGTTGGGGCTGGCTTTCAATACTCATCCATGCAATGACAACTCTGCATGAGCCTTCACTTCCTGTTGCACAGAATATCAGCTGAGACGAGAGATTAGAGCCTTTCTGGTCTTCCTCAGCGTGCACACAGCCCTGCGCATGTGCACAAGCTACACATGCGTGACTTCCTAGAAGTCGAGGTATATGTCAGAGTTTTTAAAAAGTCTCTCAGGATATGTATTCCCCAGAATTTTCTTTTAAGCTTTTTAAAAAAAAAAATTATTTTTTTAAATTTTTATTTTAATTGTTATTCAAGTGCAGTTTTCTGTCGTTTACTCCCGTCCCAGTCCACCCCCCCAGTGCTCCCCACCTCGCTCCCATTTCCACCCCCCTTAGTTTTTGTCCATGTGTTCTTTTAAGCTTTTTGATTAGCCTATTATTTGCCCAGTGTTTACCCACTGCCTCAGACAACTCCAAAATTAAATCCTTGTCTGTAATTTTGTTTTTTTTTGACAAACACCTCTTGCTGAAAAGCCTTTCACAGTGGAAGAGCTCTGAGTCAGGTCAAGTACAGACATCCTTGCAGGTTGTCTGAGGCATTTCAGGGAACCATGGGATAGGTCAGACAATGACAGTTTTGGAATAAAGCTCCTGTTCTGCTCCTTCTGGTTATTGTCAGGCTGAGGGATTTTACCAGGAATGTGGACTACTATTTCTCAGGGTTACAGCAGAGCTGGAGAGTGGGATGTGGTTAGGGCAAGTCAAAATGCCATAAAGCTAGCTGATCTGATTGAGATTCAGCCATTTTTCCCAAATAAATGCATCCCAGGTTTCTATAAGCTTTTGGTTAATCTCTACAGTTTTGAAAAAACTTAATTCTGACTATTGTGGTCAGTTTTTTCCTTGCTTTTAAGGAGGAAAGAATCGATACTCCTGGGAATACAACTGATTCAACCTTTGTGGTATTCTTGCAGGTGACAAGTGGAATAGATTTTAGTTATCCCATCAATACCTACCCAAATCACAGACTTGTTTGCAAAATAAATACTGTCATTGTTTTTAATATACTAAATTGAGGTGATTTTTAAAGCAATAATACCTAACATTAGGAAATGCCTATCACCTCATTCAAGCTACAGGTGTTATTTTTTCCGTTATAACCCCACCCACTTCCCAACTAATAATATTAAGCAGGTTCTAGTCTTCATACCATTTCTTCCCTTGTACACAAACACTTTTCATATTCAACACATATTCATATGTACACAAACACTTTTGTTTTTACTTTATTGTTGTTCAATTACAGTTGTCTGCATTTTCTCCCCACCACTTCATGCCAACCCCAGCCAAACTCCCTTCCCTCCCTTGCTTCCACCCTCCCCCCTTGGTTTTGTCCATGTGTCCTTTATAGTAGTTCCTGAAAACCCTACAAAAAATTTTAAAAAACAACATAAATACAATGTCTTTATTACACTTAACAGTTCCTTAATATTATCAAATATCCAGTCAACATTCAAGTTTCCCTCATGTCAATTTTTAAGCAACTTACTTTGTTTCAATCAGGATCTGATTAAATTTCATATATTACAGTGATTTTATGTGTCTTTTATCTCTTATTAAAATCTATAGCTCATAATCAGTGAAACGGCTAACTCATCATACACCAACACCTTACCCCTACTAATCACTCTCATTGCCACATCCCTAACAGGAAAATTATATTTAAAACTTTTTTTTACATTCATCTGTGAGGTTGACAATCTTGGCATCAAACTGTAGGTACCATTCCTTTCCCAGTATTAAATTTTCTTGAGAGAGGCTTCTGTCTTTCACTGAAAAGCTAATTTTTATTGTTACTGCAATGTGATAAATTACAGAGGACAGATATTAGCATTTCCATTTCACTGTTACACTCATACCAGGTAATAATCTTGTGTAAGTTTAACACCCCAGTTTAGGTGTGGGGCTGGGTATAGAACCCAGTTTTCTTGATTTTTTTTTTCCTTGTGCCACTATGTACCACAAATGCCATAAGACCAGGTTATCCTACCTGCACGCAAAGGACTCCAAGTGAATTTTATAAAAATATCATTGTAGCCCTGGCCACTGTGGCTTGGTTGGTCAGAGCATTGTCCCATAGATGAAAGGTTACGGGTTGATTCCTGGTTAGGGCACATACCTAGGTTGCCTACAGATTCTTGAAGTTCCCTTGTAACTACAAAATAAATCACATTCATTTAGCTAAGGTGTTTATAGGAATACGAGTGGCACAGTTTGAGAGAGTGAAATATGTAAAGGAATTATTTTGTTAGTGGCTGGTTTAAATTGTATGTGGGGAGCTACATTTCTAAATTATTTCTTTAAAAAAATTATTTTTCTGTGGCAGTGACATGTCCAAGTTGGCGGACTTGGGGACAGGGTTCCTCAGTGGGGCAGGGCCTGGTTCAGAGCCCGGAGAAGAGTTAGAGATCCTGTACCAGAGCCAGTAGCCAGGTCCGGGGACCCACAGAGTGTGGTGAAGTGGCAGGAGGGCGGTGGCAGAGGGCTGGCCTGCGCCCATCCTGACTGTGGTGCACAGGCCACAGGCAACCTCTCTGCAGGCTGTAGGGATGTGCAGGAGAAACGAAGCCAACGGTGTCTTTCACAAAAGCCGTGACCCAAAATAATCAGCATTGTGAAAAATAAGAAAAGCAAATACTTCGCCAAGCCAGACCCACAAATTTGCAAGTGCAATGAGCAGCCATGCCAAACTAGATGGCTAGTGACAGAATGGGCCCCGAGTTTATTAACCTGTGGAAAAGGGGTGCAGAGTAGACAGATGACATGCACACAACAACTAAGCAATGAAACCAAGATCAGGGTCCGACTGTGCTGGGTCATAACCCACCTCTGGCCAGTGCTGTGAGGGCCAGAACTGCATGATCATGTGAGAGGCAGAGCGTGGTCAGAGTGATTGGGCGAGCGTGGCAAAGGTGTTTGTCACTGGACCTTGAGGTGTATTAACCCTAGAAAGAAATGCGTCCTTTCCACCAGGCCCAGGGTGGCTGAGGACTGTGAGGATTACTCAAAAATGCTACCTGTGGTCAGTGGGTGACTGGGTGAAGCTCCATAGGAACTTCAGATATTTTTTTGTTTTAAAAAAATGTTCCCAACTCTTATACAAACTGGAGTCAAAGCCCCTCTTATGAGCTCACTGGCTCCACCCCTTCTCCAGGTTACCATGGACGTTTGGTTAGAGAGATGCCAACATTCTACATTCTGAGCTGTTGGGGAGAGAAGAGTGAGAAGGAAAGAGGAGAGTTGTGTGGGCTGTTGGACAGGTAAGAGTGAAGGGATTCAGGAGCATCTTCCTGTGCTGAGCTGGTGAGGAATCCACCTGAGAGACTGGTGAAGATCAGGCACCACAGTATCCACTACCACAGCCGTGGTGCCGCTGAGGTCCGGAGCACCCATACTGCGACCACAGGGCAGCTGAAGTCCGTGGCTCCCACCATTAGGAACACGGTGCTGCTGAGGTCTGGAGCTCCCATCCCTGGGAACATGTTGCCCCTCGGGTCTGGAACATCCAACCCAGGGAACACGGTACCACTGAGGTCCGAAGCACCTACCTGCAGGAACATGTTGCCTCTGAGGTCTGCAGCGCCACCCAGAACCTCAGTGCCACTCATGGCTGAAGCAATGACCAGGACATCCATGGCACTCAAGCCCTACCAGGCCAGATGAGCTGGGACACAGGAGGCTTCTGGATGGAAGGACACTAGTGGTAGTGTCCTCAGACCCCAGGAAGCAGGAATACTTCCCGAAAGAGAGGACTGTAGTAGCCCCTTATATCACATTTTCCTTTAAAAAATTCTGCTTTAAAGCAAGAAAAGCCAACAATAGCAGTGATGGCCTCATAAAAAAGACAATGGAAGTGATGAAGCTGGACCACCAAATAAGAGAAACTCAAATCTAACAGGAGGGGTAATGGAGGAAGCCAGCCGGCTACTCAATGAAAAGTTGCTTTTTCTGGGGCTAACACTAAATCATGATAGCAAACTTGACCAATAATGCTAAGAAGTATCGAAGGGCAATCAAAAATCAGTGGGACAAATATGCCCAAGAAAGTGGTGAGATGTTACCAACAAGACAAGGATCAGCCTCCAACTATGCAATACAAACTTCAGGGTTTCAAACAACACAGCTCTTGGAGAAAGAAAAGTGGGTCTCCAATTTCCAGCAACAGTGGGAGGCAGTGAGGGACATGCCACTGGGAAGGGAGGAGTACAGAGAGCTGCAGACAATACAGGAGGCGCTAAAGAAAGCCAGAGCTGAGACAGCTTCAAAGGCCCTGGCCCGGTGCCTCCAGGAAAAAACATTACTGGAAAGGCAACCGTGGACATGCTGGGGGAGAGAGGAGAAAAGGAGCTGAAAGGGAAGGCTCGGGCCTTGGAGCTGGCAGCAGAGAGCATGCCTCAGCTGTGCTGCCTCCAAGAGAGAGCCTGGACTTACACAGAGAGTCCCTCCAGCAGTCCCAGAAGTACCGGGGGTGGGGGGGAGAAGGCCCCCCAAAGCTGGTTAAAAATTCAGAAGCAGCAGCTGCAGCAGGAAAAGTGGTGGTCTGTGAAGAGCTCACTTGCAGACAGGCAGGAACAACAGAACAGGAAGAGCTCACTGCCTGATGTGCCAAAAAACCTGCTTAAGAGACCAGGCTCTGCCCTGGCTGGTATAGCTCAGCGGATTGAGCATGGGCCTGTGAGGCAAAGGGTCGCTGGTTCGATTCCCAGTCAGGGCACATGTCTGGGTTGCAGGCCAGGTCCCCAGCAGGGGACACATGAGAGGCAACCACACACTGATGTTTCTCTCCTACTCTTTCTCCTTCCCTTCCCCTCTCTCTTAAAAAAAAAAAAAAAAGACTGGGATCCTGGAAGAGCTCACAGCAGGGTGCTCCAGGGACTCAAAGAAACTCCCAATAGGGAACTGAATCACAGCTGAACTGCTACATATTTGTGTGATCAGTTTTCTTAATTAGGCTTTTCTTTAATTAGCTCCTGTTGATAAACCAGATATTCCTCACACTACAGATCTCGTAATACCACTTGCCAAATACTCATACATGAAACCAGGTGGAGAAAACCACCTTGAATAATTGAAAGGAAAGCAGGTCTATGATTTATTCCATCCAGCTGAGGCAGATTTCTTTCTAGGAATACACCTTTAAGGATAGCATCTCAGATTGATTATATATAGTACATTCTGCTTGTAACAGAGGGGCCAGGCCAAATCACCAAGAGAGGGCAGAGGGCAGGGGGCAGGGAGAAAACCCCAAGGTGAAATTGAAGGTCAGAAGTGACTTGTCCTCACTCTTAAAGGAGGGGCTGCAGAGCAGGGAGCTTGTACAGAGCATGCGGAACTGGAGACTTTGCCCCCTTGCTAATAAGCATGGTGGCCAGAAGAGGGGCAGAGGCAAACATGGCCAACACTGGCCCTCATTGTTTGGAAAGGGGGACATTCCCACTGGCTTTCAGGGCACATGGGATTCTGGGAGGGGACTTTTAAACAGAGCATTCTGGGAAGCAAAATCAGTTGGTTCTGTTCCCAATCCCCGGCAGGGGGTCGTGTGCATAGTCATCAGCAGGCCTGCCAGGGGTGGCCAGTGCAGTCCTGTGAGTGGAGGCCTGGAGGCATAGACTCCAAGATGCCTGGAGCTGGACAATGAGTGGAGACTAGCTAAGCCACCTACGTTTATGCTTTAGGTGGGGAAAGAGGTTCCTGGAGCCACCTTGAACTGAGCTGGTAGAGGGTGACAGGGTGATTGTTCTTTGGGAGTCTGAGAGGAGACAGGCTTTCAGGCAGAAAGTTGCCATTATTTCCAAGGACCTTGGTGATAATAGCATTGTGAAGAGATTTGTTCCTGTGTTATTTTCACTTCTGAACCTATGCAGTAGTTGTGATGGCAAATATTTAAATAGCTATTTTGATGTCATACTTTTTCTTTCCCCTTACTTTTGTTACTCAGATATTTTAGGCAGAAACTTTCCATTATTTCAAATTATAATATCGTTAAATAAAAGATTCCTTTCATTCAAAAAAAAATAAAATCTGTAGGTAAAAAAAAAAATCTATAGGTCTGCCCAACATTTTAAAGGGTCTACTTTGTACAAGAGCTATGAAGTTTGTAAAGCAAGATAACTTTAAAGTACTTGGTAGGAGAAAGATATGCTTGCACAAAGACTATTAAAAAAAAGTATGATGTGATAAAAGTTAGGTGAATAAATTGTTGGGACATTTGAGACAAGGAAGAGGATACTTTTATCATCTTCAAGTCACAGTGTGTGTGGTGTTCAGAGAGGCCTATGCAGGGCAGAAAACAGACAAAAATAAAGAGGGGAAACCTCCACCAGGCTCCAAAGGACTTCATTGATGGAAAGACTAGTGAGCCAAAGGAATAAAATATCTGTTTTTTTTTTTTTTATGTTTTCCCTTAGAACAACCAAGTTGAGATTAGTAGTGATCCCTACAGCCAATTCAAACTTTCATTCTCCTGGTCTTTAGTTCTTCATCTGCAAAACCTCCTAAGATAATTTGCATCACAAACTCAAAATCACTGAGGAGCAGTTTTACTGTAAAATAGTAACCATAAATACTTTAAGTGTGATTCAGACAGAGAGGAGGAAACCACAGCAGGAGGAATTTTTGCCCATTCAATATTAGTGGTGTAATTTGTTAATATAAGATAAGAACTATGCTTTTTCTGTTCCTGTATGCAAAACATACAAATAATATTGGTCTTAACAATCCTTTGACTCTCTCTCCAGAATATTTAGAAATCTAACAAGATGCTTTTAACTGGTTCAAAGGGCAGTTTATTCATTTTGTTCTATTTTTAATCCCCTAAAGACCCACTGCATCAAATGGGATGTTTATGACCTGTGACTAATACCTGGTAATCATGATGGACAATGACTTTCATCACTTAAAGAGCTACTTGAGGAGGGAGAAAGACCTTCAGTGACCAATAGGGCACTAAAAAAATCTAATAAACTGCAATTACTGCTTTAGTAATAAAAAATAATGTCTTGTTAGACATAAAAATTGCATGAAATTTATTTAAAGACAATTTCGGAGTCAAAATGGGAGATTTACACATGTAATTATCCTGTTGATCGAGGTAAAATGAATAACTTGTTCTTAGTAGAAAATGTCAGAGGGCATGCCTATATTATTCTTTTTATATGGTATAAGCCTTGGGAAGTTTTAGATATTGGTGATGACTGCAATTTCAGAGAAATTATTTATGGTAATAGTTTCCTTTGCATATTGTTCAAGTAGGGTGGCTTTAGAGGGGGTTTGTGTGGAGGAAGTGGGTGCAGAACTCCAGAGACCTGGGAGCCAAATGACCGTTTCTTGTCAAACCTAAGTACTAGCATATCCAGGGGGTGATTTGAGTAGTTGGAACTTCTTTCCAGAGTCCTTTGAGTTCAAATGTGAATCCCTAGAGGATCTGGGGCAGCCCTACATGCTTACTGGAGGGCACCTTAAGTTTATCCACTGGGCAGAATTTGGCTTACCCATTAATTTGTTTTGTTTACTTTTCTAATGTCATATCCACGATCTACCCACCCATCACCAAAAATTGAAATTGCTTAGCTCCTCACAATTGTTTTTTTCTTTATATATCACTCAATGTAAGTAACATATTTATATTAGTTATTGCTGCATAACAAAGTACCACCAATTTAGTGCCTTAAAACAATACACATTTTTTATCTCAAATTTCTGTTGGTCTGAAATCTGGACATGGATTAGCTGGGTCCTTTGCTTTAGAGTTTCTGGTGAGTTTGCAATCAAGGTGTCAGCAAGGGCTAGGGTTTCATCTGATAGCTCCACTAGAGAAGGGTATGCTTCCAAGTGCACATGGTTGTTGGCAGGAGTTAGTTCCTTGCAGCCTATTGGACTGAGAGCCTCAGTTTCTTGCTGGCTATTGCCAGAGGCCACACTGAGTTCCTTGCCACGTGGGTCTCTCTAACATGGCTGCTTGCTACATCAAAGTGTACAAGAAAGTGGTAGAGTCTTCTAGCAAGGTGAAAGTCACCATTATGTAACTTAGTCAAGGGAGTGACAACCGTTGCCATCTTCTGTCGTCTAGAAGCAAGTCACAGGTCACATCCACACTAAAAGGGGAGGGGATTACACAAGGGGGTAACTGCCAGGAAGTGAATACGATTTGAGGTTCTTTTAGTGTGTCTTCCACAATATCATTTTATTAATATTGAAAATATGTTCTTTTAGAAAATGTAAGCAGGATGGATAACCTTTTTTTTTTTAAGGTTTTATTT